>CAUYRT010007637.1:0-67965 GCA_963574885.1 Lepilemur ruficaudatus
AGAGCGAGACCCCGTCTCTACTAATAATAGAAAGAAAGAAATTGGCCAACTAAATATATATATAAAATTAGCCGGGCATGGTGGCACATGCCTGTAGTCCCAGCTACTTGGGAGGCGGAGGCAGAAGGATCGCTTCAACCCAGGAGTTTGAGGTTGCTGTGAGCTAGGCTAATGCCACGGCACTCTAGCCCCGGGCAACAAAGTGAGACTCTGTCTCAAAAAAAATAAATAAATAAAGTAGGTAAACTAGTTTATAGCTCATGTTCAGGATGAGCTGAACTGACAGATGAAGAAAACTAGTTGGCCTCACAGGTTGCTGGAATGTTTAAACCTTTGTTTTTACTTTGCATTCATGCTTAGTGGATTTGCAACTGCAAAGTTCAAGTTTTTTAAGACATCTGCCATCCAGAAGAAGCTACTAAAAATTTTAGGCACCGAAACCAAAACTTGGGAATGACGGCTGCTTCTCCTCTCTTCACGCCATACCATACCTATTTCCTTTTTCTTGGAGTTGAGACATGAGGATGATGTGCAGTTGGAAAATGCCTCAACCTGCCATATGCTACTCGGATCAGAGCCATGGCTCTTCAAGGGAGCTCACTGTTTGAGGTTCCTTGCTGAATGATTTATATGCATCACATCACATCATCCGCAAAAGCCCTTCTGAGTTAGATATATTAACATCCCCATTTCACAGATGAGGAAACTAAAGCTAAGAAAGACGACTACATATGTTTTCCAGCAATGCTGATAATTATGTCTATCTAATCCCAAATTCTATGCTTTTACACTCATGCAACAGTTTCTCCCTAAGGTCTTGTGAGATTCATTTTACTTTCAGAATACCAGTGAACTCTCTGTTCTCAAAAAAGGGGAAATATTTTTAACAAAGTCGGAAACATTGGCATAAAAGAATGTGCAACGTTTAACCTGTGCTTTAAGATAACTAGAGTATGTGATGAAAATAATCAAAAGCATATAATACAGACGAGGCAGGGAATCAGGTAGAAATAGCATGACTTCACGACCTTGTAGAATTCTGTTTGAATCCAGTTTCGGCTCTTGCTATTTTGTCACCTTGAGCAATTTATTCAGGTTCTCTGAGACACAGTTCCCTGGATTATAAAATAAAAATATTAATATTTGCTACCTCTCCTAGGATATGAAGAGTGCTAAATTGTATAATTTATGGAAAAGCACCTAGCACGACTTCATTTTCGAAATGGCAGCTTCTTTCTTTTGCTGCAGAAACTGGGAAAAGAAAGAATGAAATTATACAATGTCATCATCTGCGAGCAAAGATCTCTGGTTTGAATGGTAGGAAAGCAATGAAAGATCAGGAACTCTTTTCTCTAGTCAGCAAAATATTCTCCAGCCATAATTGAAGGACATTTGCTCTCAGTTTTGCTGAGACCATATTTGGAACATGATGTTGAAAACACTAATAGGGTAACGGGGCTGGGCACGGTGGCTCACACCTGTGATCCTAGCACTCAAGGAGGCTGAGGCAGGAGGATCACTTGAGGCCAAGAGTTCAAGACCAGCCTGAGAAAAATACCAAGTCTCTGTTTCTACAAATACTAGAAAAATTAGCCAGACATGGCAGCCTGTGCCTGTAGTCTCAGCTACAAGGGAGGATGGCTTGAGCCCAGAAGTTTGAGGTCGCGGTGAGCTATGATGATGCCATTGCACTCTACCCAGGGTGACAGAGCAAGAATCTGTCTCCAAAAATAAAAACATAAAAATAAAAAATAAAAAAAGAGTGTTACAGGTAAAGGAGATAGATGAGTAAGACTGGCTCAGGTGGGAAGACTGAGGAGAACACTCAAGCCTGGTCAAAACTCTAAGCAGTAAAAAGGAAAACATACAACCAAAACAACACATTCCTCCCTTCAACCAGAGTTGGGAGAGCAGCTGCCTGCTTATCCAAACAATCCATCAGTCAGTCGATCAGTCGATCACCTAATGAACAAATATTCATTAGGTGCATATTATGGGCCAGGCTCTGTGCAGAGCACAGAGAAATCCTGGTGAACAAAACCAGGTCAAATATATCTGTAGTGACATGTATCTCTGCTCGCTGAGTGGGCGAAGGTGAATCATGAGAAACTGGGTAACCTATAACATCAGTCCCTGAAGTATGACATTTCCTGCAATTTCTGGCACATAAGCTAGAAAGCAGAAGACACTTTCTTTAAGAGACAACAGGTTTTGAGCACTTACCATGTGCCAGGCGTTATACGCAGTGCTTTATTTACATTACCTGATTTAATTTCTACAAGTCTATCAGGTAGATGCTGTTACTTCCCATTTTACAGATGCATAAACCAAGGTTTAGAGATTTTCAATGACATGCCAAAACCTCAAGATCTTAAGTCCTGGAACTGAGACTGATCTCAGAAATATCTAACTCCAGAGTCTGAACTCATGGTGGAAAACCTACAACTGGTCGTAACACTCTGATGAGATCCTTCTGTTTTAATTGCATTTGTTTCCTATAAAAGGATTCTTTGTATTTTTACTCAGAAATCAAGAATTAGCTACCAATTCTTGCTTAAAGTATTGGTCAATGACAGGATGGTATAGCAGAATCTGTGCTCTTTCTCAGAAGTTAATTCATAAAGGTCTTTTGGCAAGGTCAGCATGCTTTTTTAATGTGCATGTTGCTCCTTTGCTGCTCTGTATAAAGGCATTTGTAAATTACTCTAGTTATCTTTAGAATACTTAAAATTGCTCTCTGGCATTTATATAATCAGCAAGAGATAATCAGATGATCTCTCTTTTTTTAACAATGAGCCACTTCCTGTTCATTATACTTCTGTTTATTTATGGCATAAAACCCATTTTCTCTGTAGAAGGTCACCTGTGGGTTGATGTGGAGGATTTCTTCCCTCCTCTTTAAACCACTTTACCAGTTTTTGGCACTTGTATGACTGTTGATTAATTATGGCCCTGTCTCAATCATTTGTGGAAGAAATAATAGCCTATGGTTCCTTTTACCAGCCATTGGATTATTCATAGCTCAAAAAAAAAAAATGCCAAGAAGTTCTAAGTTCCCACATATTCAGAGGCTTGTAGCAGATAATCCATACCTACACCACATGTACCCACCACCCATCTCAGAGGGGGGCCAGATGTTTAAAGCTGGAAGCCAACTGGCACGAGAGGCCCAGGAGAGTTAAAAGTCTGAGTCACGAGTCAAATTTGTGGTTACTCTTCTTTGGAAACCAGAGCCTTCCTAAATACCAATCCACTTGTCCCCAAACCACCTCCTCACCTTCACAGGCTAAACTCTTTGTCTGTTCCATGGGAGAAACAGCTACTTTCTTTATTAAGCTATAGTAAAGGGTCATACCTTCATTCTACTTGGACCTAATATAAGAAGCTAAGGGAATGTAGACACCTTCCATCCCAATGTGAAAGAGTTTCTTGCCCCTTACAGAGGATCTTGTTGGTTTTTGATGCCCTGCGTCCATTTCTTTTCTGTCTGATAATAGTATCCTGAGTTTTGTTCAAGTATAAGATCCTTCCTCATTTAGTCAATGTGATTCAAGGAGAAACTGATCCCTCCCTGCTTCGGGAATGGGCCTTGAGTGGTTTCAGCCAAACAAGAGGCCTATTTCCATGTCCATAGTGATTAAGTTAGACGTGGGACTAGCACTCAAAGCAGGGCAATAACAAGTAAGGAGACATTTGATGGAGGCCTCTAAAAAGATGATCCCTGGCTCTTCCATTGACAAACTCTTCTCAGTGGATGTGAACAAGTTCACAAAGACACAAGGCCTCCAGAAGCACTGGCAGTGGTCTTCCATTAAGAGAACCTACCTATGATCAAGCTGTGCAATCCAGGCTTGATTACTTAATATATTTACCTTTCAGTTACATGAGCCAAAAAATATTTGTTATCTCAGCAGTTTGAGTCACGTTCTCTGTCATTTTGAACCAAAAGATTTCTAACAATATTTCCATCACCTTGACCACAACGGCACAGGAACCATGCAACTATGCTGCATCACAGAACCTCCCTATGCACTTTCCTCAACTACCGCATCCTCCTATCAACTTTTGCTTTCTCTTTCCTGAGTTCCAAAACCAAATATAATGAATTATAGCAAGAGACTGATTAAGGAAGTTTAGAATTTTCTCTACATTCAAGACACCATCTTGCTTTTTATTGTCCTCGTGTGGTTATAGTGTAATGATATTCATATTTCAATCCTCTCTATGAACAATAACCTGCCAGCATTCAGTACAGAACTTACCAGCTCCTAGGCAGAAGTCAGGAGAAAGGTTGCCTGTGCTGGCACCTAAGCTTTCTGATTTTTGTTCTTCCTCCACCGTTCAACAGCCCTTTAGGTCTACTCTCAGAAACATTAGCTTTGCATACAGTTCTGCCAAGAAGACCATTCTAATCAGGAATCATGGGGTCCTCTCTTGTTTTGTGTTTTTCTTCTTTTCAAAGCCAGAACCCAGAGATGACTAGTAAGGATCAGCCACTGTGTCTGCTCCACACTTGCCTGCTGGATTGCTTTGAGGCAGCACCACAACCTTTTCATTAGATCGAACTCTAGGAAATCTCACAACCTTGGTCGTCAGGAATAACCTTTCACTATTTGGAGCATCAGACATATCCATGGCTCTAAGCCCATTTACCGTGACTTTTCTCAGAGATTTCAAATTTAAGTTGAATTTTGGTGCCCTTTCACACTGACCTTTTTTTGGAACTCCAGGGCCTTGGGTTGTTGGGAAAAACAATAAGGATATTATAGGTTGAGTTTGATATTATAAAAATAAATACACACAGACTGCCATCCACATATAACTCAATTGTATGTTTTGATAGAAGTGGCCTTCACAGCTATTAGATGACCATTGGGAGTTTCTTTTTTCTCTGAAAAAAGCGGGGGCAGAAACAATCAACAATCATGTTTGCTCTTGCAACACTTAAGTTCCTAACCATTTATAATTTAACATACGATCACAGGAATTTCCTGCTGAATTTCAGAGATACAGCATTGGGAGCGGGGGGGAAGTGGGGAACAGTAGAGGGAAACTCAAAACAATAAACTCAGTAAAAAAAAAATAGGTAAAATGACACATACACAAGAATTATTTACCTAACAAAGAAAAGTTTTTGAGCATCAGCAGGTGGCCCATGTATTTGTCTTTTTTAGCAATAGCCTAAATGTCATATATCACATTACAGTAAGAAATTTAGTTGTCTAGGTGGCTGGATACCCTCTAAGGGGTGTAGGGGAGAAATTACTCCCCTAGTTGGCATACATGATGGGAAACCCAATTAAAATCATCCCAATCACACTTCATGGCTCGAGAAGGCTTTTCCTGATAACCAACCTCTCCTAGAATAACTTAAGATCCCTGTCATGTTTCCAAAGTACTCATTACTTTTATTTTTATGTGACTTATGTGTTCAATGTTTGCCTCCCCAATGAGCTTGTTACTACCCCAGTGAGCATAGCCCTCACATCCTGTCCTAGCCAATCTGCTGAGTCCAATGCTGCATTCACAATGCCTGCCATGATATCTGGCAGAGGGAAGGTGCTTAATCTATATTTGAAATAGGGGGAAGTGGGAGGAAGGGAGGAATGGAGGAAAGGAGGAGAGAGTGGGTAGGATTAGTTTATTGCGTGGTGTATCCATTATTTGTCACTATATACCAAATTACCCCCAAACTTATCCACTTAAGACAGCATGCATTTATTAATATTACCTCAGTGTCTATGAGGTTACAAATTTAGGTGTGGCTTAACTAGGTTTTCCAGCTCAGGAAGATCTCTCACAAAATTGCAAAGCATCAGTCAGGGCCATGGTCATCTCAAGGTTCAGCTGAGGCAGGAGGCACTTCCAAGCTATCTCAGTAGTTGTTGGCAGGATTCAATAATTCCTTGCAGCTTAACTAAGGACCTCAGCAGCATGTTGGCTGTTGACCAGAAGCTGTTTGGTCATACCTCCTTGACACATAGACCTTTCCATCGTGCAACTCAAGACATAGCAGCTGGCTTCCTCAGAGTGAGTGACACAGCCAGAGAGTACCAGCTAGACAGAAGTCACAGCCTTTCATAACCTAATTTCAGAAGTGATAATCCCACTGCTTTGCCATATTCTATTTGTTAAAAGCCAGTCATTAGGTCCAGCCAAGGAGAGGGGAGTACACAAGGGCATGAATACCAGGACGTGGGAACAATTGGGAGGGCCATATAGGAAGGCAATTGAGCACACGTTAAGCATGCCATCAGAATAAGAGTCAGTTAAAAGAGTTACCTGTTCAATAGAAATGGGCTAAGCTAAACCATTGTATCCTTCTCCATGGTAGGGAGAATTACTGTCAATTTATTATGTAATAATAAATCCATTTGGCACACGTATTTTAAAGAAGTTATTGTGTATTCAAATGCCACCTGAATTATCAGTATCCTTTGGAAGTTGTTTTAACAAATATGACTTAAATTGTTGAGTGAGCCTTTGCTAATACATCTAGGTGAGCCTTTGCTAATACATCTAAGAAACAGAAATGATCAGACTTTGCAACTGAAGGAGATCTGGACAGAAGAAACGCATTCTGGTAGAAAACAAGTGTGCTACATTCTCCGTATTTCTCCTGCCACACAGGATGCGCTGTGTGGTCTGTAAGAGAAAAACATGTCAATGTAGGCAGAAGTCCTGAATAAACCAAGGGAAGTATTTGTGGGTAGCTTAAAATGGGTGAGTCTCTTTCCACGCAGGAGTGGGTGTGCCACAGTCTTTATAGGCAAGTACACACTAATGGATCCATCTATAGCTTGGTAGGCTAATTCCTGCATTCCAAATAAGCAACTAGGATGTTATCATAGACATGCTAGTCTTAAAACCTTTTAAAATTATTGCCCCTTTTTATTCTCTCTGGATTCTGTCCCAAAACAAGCAGTCATAAGGAAGTTCTAAAAACTTTCTGATGGTGTATCTCTTTAATTATTAAGCTTCTTCAGAGGCTATAAGCGAGAGAGAAAAGAATTAGAGCTGATTATTCTGTGTCCCTATGGCCTTGAAAATCCTTTGGCTGCTGTAGAAGTGCTTGGAGTATTCTGAAAGCTTTATCATAATCCAACCATCCTCCCAAATTCTGAGTTGCTTTTACTCTGACACATTCAGATGTCAGTCTATAATCCAATGTCACTGCAAATAGAAAAGGCATGATCTGCTTTTTAAAGCCCAAACTAAACCCCTAACCTGGTAATTTATGCAGAGCATAAGGATCATGAGATGCCAGAAAGCAAAATCCAACATGCCAGATAATTTCTCATGATTGCCACGAACACATCCTCTGTTTATGAAGGCTAAATCACATCCAAATAGTTTCTGACACACTATCCGTGATACTGAACCATGGCATGTGCAACAGCGGAAAAAAAAATTATTATTTTACTAACAGCTTTGATTTCTGAAGGGTTTGTCTTATCCAAGATCATTGCTGCTATGCAACAGCAGGAGTTATGAGCTGACCATCCTTTTATATACTCTACACTCAGAGGAGCAATTTCACTGATAAATCACGAGGTGACAGCCAAGCCATTAACTTAATAAGTCTGGGTGAAGTTCCCACTGGGTGAAAACATCTGTAAACAGCTGGGCAACAGCAGTACCATAGCCTCTCAGATGAGAAAGTCATTTTCAAGTGCTGATTCAAGCAGAGTAGAGTTCATTCTATGAAGACAATCTTTCTGGTACCAGGTTGTCCTGTACTCAAACCTAGATGCTGAAAATCTATTTCCAACAAAGTATGCATTCACTGTCTCGTTTTGCTTTTTTCTCATACAGAAGGCCCACAGCATGTTCAAAATAAATAAATAAAACATAATGGACTACTTGACTTACATTCAGTAACGCACATTCAAATGTTAAGCCCCAAAATAATACTTTAAACTATTATTTTAAAAGGTGGCCTGTCAACTACCGTCCAACTCCATATTTTCTCTTATTCCATAAACTCTCCTATCCACCCTGTGAAGATTCTCCTTGTCAAAGCATTGAACATCCATATGCACACAAACCAAGTCATGAAAACTCAAACAGTATACCATGGCTGAAGTAATCTGTAGCTATTTAAAAACTATCACCAAGTAAAATCTCAGTATAGAAAGTTGGATAGGGTTTACTCACAGTTTCCAAGTCTCAGTTGGTTCATCCATAATGGGAACAGTAACATCAACCTCTTACAGCTATTGGCAGAAGTCAAGATCAACTCCGTATAGTACATAGCACTCCATTTACCTCCTGTATCTCTCCACACCCACACTGCAAACCAGAGTGGCATGCTAGAGAACTCACAGGCACTGTCATCAGGTATGGCTGAAGAGAATCCTAGTTTTGCAACTTACTAGCTTTACAAATTTGAACTGTCTATAGATCAGGGAATAATCATTCCTACCTAACTAGGTTTAAGGGAAAATCCAAGTTCAAGCAAGTAAGGAGCTTACCCTTGGGCTGCCATGTAGAAGATGCTCAATGACAGTAGCCCCTCTTTCCTGCCAGTAAGATGATTCCATTTGCCACGTGGTAGGGATAGAAATGCTGAAGTCATAGGGCAGCACTTCAGCTGTCCCCACATTATTTCATCCTCTTTTGTTCATTTGACACTCAGGGGTTTAGGGAAACTGACAAAATGAGAATGCCTAAACTTAGACCTCGGCCTGGGTCCAAGAAGTGTGCAAAATCTCTGAATCTGAGAGCATTAGTCCTGGGGTGATTAAGCACAGATGGTAAAGCCTTTCCAGACAGCAGTAATACATGCGCATCACCATTAAAGGCATAGAGAAAATGTTTCAACATTTCTATTTGTTTCAGCATCCCACAAATAGTTATTGAGTGTTTGTTATGTGTTCAGCATTATGCTATAGTTTTCAGAGTTGCATCACTGCTTGCTTTCTTCTCAAGAAAAGGTGACAATGGCATCTGCATCCAGAATGAAAGCACCTTCCTCACCCCTTAGGACTCTAATGAGCAATCATGGCTGTGGCAAGACAATGATACAATCAAAATGGCGCATTGGTTGGGAATATTTTGCAATAATTACTTTTAGCTACAAATGCCCAATCATTACAGTCATGCCTCAGCCTCCAGGGGCTTCAACACTCCATAGATAGGATGTTCTTAACATATCTAAATGAGGAAAAGCTTAGAGAACACCCTGGAGTCTGTCCACATTGCTAAGGGAGTGAGATAAGCTCAAGTAATCAGTTTAGGGTATTCAATCTACTTAGCAACAGTGGGAAAAAAAATAGAGAACCTTGGCCTAGTGTAATATAACTCCAGTCTCTGGGTTATTATTCAGATCCTTAAGTTTTGCAAATGAATGCCAAATGGAGCTCTTCGGAATTCCTGAATGTTCCTGCAAAGTGTTTTGAGGCCAACTCAGGGCTCCCAAATGTGTGCTAGCATATCTTAAAGCTTGATTTCCTTATGTGAGGTCTGGGAACAGTGAAGCTTGTTATGACAACAAAAGTGAATGCTCTTTATAATTAATAAGGCCCAATAAAATCACACAATAGTATTGCTATTGTCATCATTTATTGACACAGAGATTAAAAAGTTACTGGAGCTATTTGTATCATGTACATAAGTACAGAGCCCTGAATGCCAGACTAAGGGATTAGATTCTGTTCAATCAGTAATTGTTCTGTTTTTAGCAGAGTATTATATTCTTTTGGCTGAGTTTTTAGGAAGATTACCCGTAGTAGGCAAAAATTTAGGAACAATGAGAATAGAGAGAGGTATAAAGTCTGAGAGATCAGGAAAGAGGCCTTTAAAAGAATCCCAGAGAAGCCAGCCCCTTAGGTAGCTTGTCACTGTGACTCCCGGATATCGTGCCAAATTCACATGCAACTTACTGAGCCACTTCATTAGTATCCCTACATGCCATACTTCTCATTAATCAGGGAACCGACTGCAGCCTCAGTGTCAAACAGTGGCCAAATGGCCAACAGAAGGGGCAGAGTCACTGTGATGAGAGTGGGAGCTACCTGGAGGTGAAGCATGGTCACCACGGAGAAGCGGCAGCAAACCAAGCCAGTCTGCAGCAAGCAGAAAAGGAACAGCATCTTTGGAGCACATGAAGCCTGTAGACTGTGGGGTGAACAGACAGCAGCACACATAGGAGGCATGACCAGGGACAGCAGAGGGTCACCCGAGGGCTGGGTGCCCAGCAGGGAGGACACAGAACACAGAGTGTGCTTTGGTCTTCTCAGCAACACTTATCCACATGGATGGGCACACCATCTGGGGCAGTGTCTTTTATTGGTGGTGTTTTGTTCTTTTTGCTTTTTTTTAATATAAGAAGCAAAGATCCATATGTGGTATAGATATAGATATATAAACACACACACATACACACACCCTACAAATTTTGCTGTTGAAAAATACAGATTTAATGCCTTCATTGAACCATGCAAAGAGTTTTCTTGAATTTATAGCTGATTCCCTTGGCAAGGAACCATTTGCTTTCATAACTGGGTGGAATATTTTCAGATCACAATGTATTCTTCTGTTTTAAGGACCACTTCATTAAATATATCAGTGAGGTGGCATGTTTTCACTTTCTGCACTCAACAGAAGCTGAATTTTTAATAGAGAGAAAATGGAAAACTAGGGCACCATTAAAATACAGAATTTCTTTCCTGATTATTTTCTGGTGTTTCCTCACCCTAACCTTAGGAATTGTCTGTTGCAAAGGAAAAGATTTTAGTTTCTCTTGGGGAAAACTTAGCAACAACCAGTTTAAAAAAAAAAAAAACAAATAAATATGTGCTCCTGTTGAACTACAAAAATCAAAATGGCATTTTTTTTTTTTTTACCTTCTCCTACTCACTTATGCTGAAATACTGTATCAGCCTTATGCCAACCTTTGGCAGACAGGCATGTGTCATTTCCTTTGCCACACAGATAGTAGGACTCTCTCAAATCTTCTAAGATTATTGGTAGTATCAAAGCTTGCAACGCTTCATTTCCCTGGCCTTCATTATGTAATAGCAACCTTGAATAGTCATTAAATATATGTCACTACATATGTTTTCTATGCCTATAAGATTTTTTTCTAACTAGAAAAATACCAGAAAAAAATTCTCCAATATTTGGTTTCTTGAGAGAAATGTCTCTCCTTAAAAATAAAATAATCAAGGAAGAAAAATCTTGCTAGAATAATCTAATTATGCTGTCTTAGTCCATTCGGGCTGCTATGACAAAATACCGTAGACTGGGTGTCTTATAAATAACAGTGATTTATTTCTCATATTCTGGAGACTGGGAAGGTCAAGATCAAGACACTAGAAATTCAGTGTGTGGTGAAGTCCTTATCCTCACCGACAGCATTGTGTCTTCAGAGACCTCTCTGCTGTCTCTTTTATAAAAGCATTAATCCTAATCACGAGAGCTCTGCTTTCATGACCTAACTACCTTCCAAAATCTGCACCTCCTAAAACCATCATTTTAGGGGTTAGGATTTCAACATGTAAATTTGGGAAGGACACAACCACCCAGACCATAGCACATATTGATCCCAGTGCCTTCCCTGTCAGACCCACGTGATCTTAAGAACATGGTTAATAATGCCTTTGTGTTTGACTGACCTTGATAATTACTGATTTGTCTTGACTATTTTATCAAGTTCCCAGTTCTGCCTCATAGGACAATTTACTAGAAAATTGTCTTAGCCAGTGGTACCAAAAATCAGCTTTTCAGCCCTCTAATCCTTTGCCATAATGAGATAGAAGCAAAGAACCTAAATCCTAATCATATGCTTCAAAGAAATCTTGGAGATGCTCCATTTCAGGTTCAGGGGTGACTGTCACCATTGCTATTATCACTAACAATGATGATAGTCATGTACCAGTTACCACCCTAAAGTAGAAGCATATTTGTTGATAGCTTTGTTTCTCTTGAGCCACTCACTCATTAATTTATTCAACCACTGTTGTGTACCACTCATTGTTCTAAATGCTAGGGGTGCAGAGATTAATAAACTATCATTGCTTCCCTTCAAGGTGGTCATGATTTAGGAAGAAAAACATCAAGGAAATTTATGGAAAGATATACCATAGATCAATGCTATAAAAGATGTATACCCAAAGTGCTCCATTTAAAAGGAAGGGCCACGTGGTTGGTTATAATTGCTGGGAAGCCTTCACAGAGCAGGTAACAGTTTCATATTCCAGGTGGAACATGAAGGATGAGTGAGGAGGCGGAACATGGACTTGCTGATTCAACAAATATTTATTCAATGCCTATCACATTCCAGGGGCTATTCTAAACACTGGGGATTATGCAGTGAACAAAGGAAAAATACCTGCTCTCATGAGGCTTTTATTATATAGTGGGAAGAGACTATTTTAAAAAAAAAAAAAAAACTAATTAAATAGGTCAAATATGTGGTTTTCAGATGATTGTAAGGTTTATGCTTATGAAGAGAAAAATAAAGAGAGCAGATCAAGAATGTCAGGGCTAAGAGGGTTTGTAATTTTAAAGAGGCTGGCAGAAGAAGCCTGCTCTGAGATAATGACAACATCTGAGCAGAACCCTGAAGAAAGTAAAGGAATAAGCCATGCAGATACTTAGGGAAAGAGCCTTCGAGGCAGAGGACAATATATGCAAAATCCCTGAGGCTGGGGGCATGACTGTCAGTTTTAAGAAACAGCAAGGAAGCTGGAGCAGAGCAAAAGGAGATCATGTGGCTTATGCGGAGAGCTGAGTAGGACCTCGGCGATCACTCTAAGGACACAGGCCTTTACTCTGGATTCGGTGGAGTGTTGGAGCAGACTGACACCATCTTTCTTACGTGCTGAAGGTATTGAGACTACACTGTAAGGGTGGAAGGGTGGAAGTGGGGGCCACAGTCAGGAGGCTACTAAATAATGCAGACTGGAAATGGGTCTTGTCCCAGAAAGGCAGCAGAGAAGGTGGCGAGAATTTGCTAGATTTGAAGGCAGAACCAACAGTAATTATTGATAGATCAGATGAGGGTTATGAGAGGAAGGGATTCAAGTATGTCTTCAAGAATTTTAGTCAGAACTAAAGAGGAGTTGCCTCATTTGGTTTCACCTCAGTTATGAGCAGGGGAGAAAATTTTGAGCATCTTCAAGTGTTAGGTTTGCATAGAGGAGAAAGGGCAATTAAACAACATTATTTAGCATGACCTCTTGCACCACAAAGAGGCCTTTCTCCAAAATTTAATAAGAACAAAACTTCATCCTCAGCAAAGGAAAGATGGAGTGAAAAATCTATGCTTTATAATTCAAGCACAAGTGAGAGAACACGTCCAGTGATGTCAAGGATTAGACCCAGTCTTCCCTCCCTAAATTTCCAGATGATGCAAACTAAAAGGTAAGAATTGAATCTTGGATATTAGACTGTGATTTTGTAAGAGCGAATTGGAGAAATAGTCATAGGTTGAATAAAGCTAGGAGGGAACAGAATGTATACAAAGAAAAATAACAACATGAGAACAGTTCATTACAATAGAAAGGCCTAAAATGTCAAAGTGGGAAGAAAAAGTTCTCAGATTACATTGTGATAATAAGAGATAATATAAAAAAAAAACTGTGCCTAGAAAAGAAACCACCCTGAACTAGGAGGTGAAAGGACTGGGTTCTTTTCCTACCGTCAACCTTGGGGTAAATCAGTTAACTCACAACTTTCAAACAAGGATGTTTTTACTCACAAGGAATGTAGTGATGTGCTAAGAGTAAAGGTTAAATATTGGGTTTAAAATGCCATTTAAACTTCAATTTTGGTGAAGATAAAAGGTTTTTCTTAAAAAAAAAAACAAGCATGACTACATTATGGAATAGAACAATAATTCTTAGATTTTGTTCCATTAGTACAGTATTTTGTTTATTTAGCTACTATGCACCAGCCACTATTCCAGGCAATGCGCACATAGCAGTGAACAAGATAGGCATAGATTCTGACTACATGGAGCGTGTCATCTATAATGAAGACCAACATTGGACAAGTAATTATGAGATGAAGCATGAACTTCCAACAAATCTCTTACTTGTGGCAGGGTCCAGACCATCGGGATGGAGAGTACACATTCACTTTCTTCTCACAGGAGGAGTGCATTGGGGAAATGTTTGATGAAAACAAACTTAAGCTAAGAATCTCAGCTTGGAATGGGAAATGTATTTAGAACTGTGTTAATTGGGTTGTCTAAAAAGCAGCTTCCAAGAGTGGATTAAATGTGCAAGCATTGTATTAGGGGAAATGTCTATGAGAAAAAATAGAAAGGAAGTCAGAGGAGGCTGGAAGAGCCATCAGATCATTATGCAAGTCTGACCCCAGTGAAAGAGCCAGATTGGATGGAAGGTTGGGTGGAACCATCCTAGTCTGCCATGAAGCCCAAGGAAGGTTTGCCCTTAAGCCAAAGTCAGCCTACCACATTACCCCTGCTGCCCGCAGCTACTCGCTAGGAGCCACCTGTGGGAGGCATGGCCTCTGTGCACAAGTGGAGACTGTTGTCAGACAACAGCAGCTGGGTCTTTGGTCAATTACACGATAGTAGGAGGTCCCTGGGGTGCATTCTTATAACTGCTGAAAGAACGTTTTTTCTTAATAAGCATAGTCTGGGATGAGAAGCAACCTTGGTTGACTCCAGTCTCAGCCAGTTAATAATTTTGTGACATTGAGCAGATTACCTATGTGTTGATTATAAAGGTTAAGTGAAATAATAGCTGTAACATACACCATACAGTGCCTACAACATAAAAGATGATAAATGTTAGACCCGCCCTCTTTTCCCTTTAGCTGTAAACTACATTCATTTGTTCAACTTTCACTTTTGAAGAACTACTATATGTAAGGCAAGAGAACAGGGTGATTATACAAAGAGCCTGATATATAGTCTCTGCCCTCAACACTGATTTACTAAAAAATGTAAAAGCACAAAGCACTGCAAAATACAAAACTGGAATGAAAAAGAAGCAGGATCTTCAGAAGGAGAAAGGAACACTTGTTTCTTACTACTTGAATTGTCACTGAAGTTGATGGCTTGAAAATTCTCACAACTGACTCTACCTTCCCGAATATGATTTTATTGGCCGGGTGTGGTGGCTCACGCCTGTAATCCTAGCACTCTGGGAGGTAGAGGCAGGTGGATCGCTCAAGGTCAGGAGTTCGAGACCAAATATGATTTTATGATACTTGGATGAATACATTTGTGTACACCGTAGGGTTGATAAATGCAACTTTGGGAAGACCCTTAGTGAAACACCGACAGTGCATCCTCATTTAGCCAGCCCTTTGCCATATGGATGCCTGGCTTTTCCAAACCATTTTGCTGTGCCCGCCAGCCCTCCTATCTGAATTTCCTGCATATTACACTGGAGAGGGTGCTGTGTGTCAGTTTGCCCCTCAGAATGCTTCCCAAAAGCCCTTTCAAGACACTTTTATTGGCAGCGTAGAGCACTTGCCTTATGGCTCCAAGCATGTGATTTTGTGCTTAGTGCATCCAGATGGTGCCCAATCAAAATCAATTTAGATATGGCTTGATTATACTTCAGTGATGCAAGAACTTTCTTTCCAAGAATATAGAGAACTCAGTGAATATTCCAAGAAAATATTTGTCATAATAATTCATCAACTAAGGCTCCATTGGAGCTGAGAGAACCTGCTTCAATTTTCAGCAGAGTTCCAGACTTGCTCTATGACATTAGAAAAGTCATGTGCCCTGTCCAGTTCATGTCCTACCCTGGAAAGTCTGTATGTAGAGGACAGTGGAGGAAGAGAGGGCAGAGAAAGGCAATTGTCATTTACTGGGCACCTCCAGTGTGCCAAGTACTAAGGAGATCTGCAGTCATCTCAATCATTAAAACAACCTTTTGAGGGAGAATCATTCATTCCCTTATACACTCACTCAATGCATCCTTATTAAGGGCTTCCTTTGTGCTAGTCACAGTACTAGGTACAGAGCATAAGACAGTGGGGTGAATAAAGCCACTCACCTCCATGTATTACAATCACTGTTTCACAGATGAAAACACCTGAAACTTAGGGAGATAAGCAACATCGGTGGTAGTGGGCACAGGCACAAACTCTGAACAAAGTCCTTCTGACTCCAAAAAAACAGGGCTCTCTCCTCTATAGCCACCAGTGCTGCTCAATCTTTTTTTCAGAATAATTAAAGTCCCTTTTACTCCCAAAACCTTTCTAGACATTATTTTCCTAATCACCCCTATAAAATAAATACTACATTTTGTCACATAGGTTTGGGTTTTGGAGGGCCTCAAACCATTGTAATATCTAAGATATTATTTTCACCCCTTTCCCAAAACCCGGTTTTCAACTGGTTGAGTGTGATATTCCCCTATTGAGATATAAGGTCTACACCATTTTCTTTACATTTTTATAGACACCATTTTCTAGGCCCTATGGGTATTGGAGTTTTAAAAAAATGTGTGAGACATGGTTCCTACCCTCAAAGAAATTACAATCTAGTTCACACCATCAGGCTTACAAAACTTCCAGCCACTGGATCCCATAATTCTAATTCTAGATATATTTAGGATTACTAAACAGAAATTACAAAGAGGAAATGAGCTACCGATTTAGATAACAAGAAAACGTTTCATTGGCATAGTTACTGAGTAACTGTGTGGTGACCCCTGCATGTGGAGCCTTTAAAAACAGGGAAGATGCTTACTTATCACGGGAAGCCAAGGGGATGGAACTGCTAGCAACCGCTCCAGCGGACCTCCGTTGCCTCCTCTCTGCATCCATTCCGGCCTCACTATCAGCTAGGAGACCTTATTGAAATGCACTTGGCTCATGACTCAGCTCACCATAAATAATATAGACCTCTCTCTTATCACTCACCTCCTCCACATTAGTGACACTGAATGGACACCATTAGGGGCTCTTCTTTTATTTAGAAGAAAGGATTTTGATGAATCCATTTGCTTACAGGCAAAAGAAAAAACAATGGCAATTCGAAACCGCATTTTGAAATTAAACCTTCCGTGGTCTGAACAAGCATGATTGTCAGTTCTTTTATGTGTTTCCAGCGTTGCCACAATTAATATTTTAAAAGGAGCTTCACCAGTGACATATTTAGAAACAGAAATCTTATTCTTTTCCCAGTAGCCACATTCCATCGCTCAGCAAAGCAGAGGGAGCCCCACTGAAGTAGCAGTGGCCCTGCCAGAGGAAATTGGGTATATGGCTGGGAGGGCTTACGCTTGAGCCTCTGCAAAGCCTTTCTGCCACTCACTTCTCGGAGGGATGCCCAGGGAACTGAGGAAATAGGGCTCCCCTCTGCCCCTCCACCAGGCTTATGCTAGCACCCGGGGATAACCGCAGTTATTTACAGATAATCCCCTCTTGGAAAGGTCAGATTTTATGATGTGTTTATTACCCTCTCTGGCCAAATATGTTAACTTACATTGAATTCTTGGGGGGGTGGGGGTGGGAAAGAAGGGAAGTAGTTGTAAGCAGACTTAATTCATTTCCAAAGCTTTGTGAATAGGATAAGCAGAAGGTTTGGCTCTGTAGCCAGCACCAAAAGCTAAGAAGGAGCTGACACGTGAAGACCCATCTTCACTCCTCCCACCCCCTCTTTCCCTGTGTTAGAGAGCTTTACCTGACTCCAGCCACCGACTGCCATTCATGCAAAAGGATCCTGAGAGACGATTATTGGCACCCTGGTACTTGCCACATCTTTGTTGCCCAATGACAAAGTCCAGTGTCACAAATCAGCTAACGAAGATGTATCAGGGATGAGCGTCAGGGTCCTGGCTGAGTCAAGAGACGGTTTCCAGACTGAGTCAAGAGCCAGCCTGTGGGATTGACTAACGCTGTGCTTTGCTTCCAAATGCCATGCCCAGAATTTCAACCCTCACCTCTGGGCAGATGACTTACACGTGTCTATCTCCAGTCATCACTTCTCACCCAAGCTCCAGGGCCACATTTCTAATGCATTTCTCAGTGTTTGGGGAGTATTAGACTCTTTATATTTAAAAATAAATCTGTAAATCCGCACCCCCCAAATCAAACCTGCCTGTTCCTACCTGTATAAATGACAGCATCGTTCCTCTAGTCACTCAAGGACTTGAAGTCTTCTTGGAGTCCTTCTTTCACATGCTTCCTAACCCTGCCCAGCTCCTGCTCAGCTAATAGATCTTTCCTTCCCCTTCCCTACATGTTTAACCTCTCTATTCTCTCTGTTGGCCCAGCAAGGCAGCAAAAGCCCCTCACCTGTGCTCTTGGTGCCACTCCCTCTCTCCCATCGCTTCCAGGGCCTCTCTCCATCCATCACTCTAATCTTTTTAAGTTCTCTCCCTCCCACCAGCTCCTCATTAAACAGGGCTTGGTAAGTCCCTCTCTGCATCCTGCTCTGTCATTTACCGTAACAGGCTCTTCATATTCTCTAACATTAGAAATAATACCTTCCTCACAGGGGTGGTGTGAGGAGAATCCAAAATAACCAGTGCATAATGTCTAGCTCATTATAGGCACTTAAATTCACTAGTTTAACAAAATCCTCATTAGTTTCCAAACACTGAGATAGGCACTAGGAGTAAAAATCAATAACATTTATTGGCCCCCACCACTTGCCAGGCACTAAGTGCTTTTCACACGTTAAATCATTTAATAATCACAACAAATGGTTATAATTATTACTAATTGTAGAAGTAGTTACAATCATTATGCCCAGGTTCTTGAAATAAAGGCATCAAGAGGGTAGGTCAAATAGGAGTCAATGGTGAGTACAATAAATAGATTTCAAGTGTTCTCATCACAAAAAAAATGATAAGTATATGAGGGCACAAGTATGTTAATTAGCATGATTTGGCCATTCTACAATGTATACATCTTTCAAAACATCGTGGTGTACATGATAAATATAAAAAATTTTGTCAATTAGAAATAAACTAAAAAAACTTTTTAAAAACAAATAGGAATCAAGCCCAGATAATTTTTAACCACTGTGCCATACTTACCGTAAAATGCCACAGTTCCTGACCTCATGTTCTATTGACAAGTAAACAATTACAGTGAAGCCTAATAAGTGCTCTAATTCAAGGAATCCTGTAATTGATGGGAGCATGAAGAAGGACAAATATTTGCTGAGAGGGTCAGCAAACTAAGCTTTGAAAGACAAATGTGAGTTTCCTTTTCTTTCTTGGTCTCTTCCCTGTTCAAATGACTACTCTCATTGCCAAAGTACAGCTCCTGCTCAAATCCCTCAGATCTCCGTTGCCTATCCAATAAAGCTTAAGCTCCTAAAGTTGGCACTCCTGCCTTTTCCACATCTGGTGTCCAGATCTGTATCTGTGCTCCTGCAGCTTCTTTCTCCAGGACGTGCTTCCTGCCATCCATCCTTATGTCCAAGTCATCCCTAGTCTTCAAAACTCAAATGATTCCTCTTCGTGGAAGCCTTCATTAAACTTTCAACTAAATATCATCTCTCTCCTCTGAAATTCCGTGACCTAATCATAGTCAACCTTATGTTAAATATTTTTGTGTACATGTTTTCTATTCTACTGGATGTGAAGCTCCTGAGGACAAAAACAGCTTCTTTTACATCTATGCAAGACATGTTGCTAAAACTGTATTAAACAGAGATCCAGAAACTAGGAAAATATCCAAGATTCCTGGGTCGCTCACATCTCTGCCCTTGCCTTCAACCCAGTCACCAAATTTTATCCTCATTTCCTCCTAAGTATTAATAGTTCTTGCACCTCCAGCTCCTTTCTAGTCCCCCTGCACCAGTTCAAACCATCATCTATTACCTTAACTGATGCACCATTTAAATCAGCAAATTTTTACTGCAAAGGGCCCTGATAGTAAATATTTGGGGCTTTGTGGGCCGTATAGTCTGTATTGCAACTATAGCCAACCCTATGTATCCACCAGTTATGCATCTGCAGATTCAACCAACCTCAGATAGAAAGGATTTGGGGGGAAAATAAAAAATAACAATGCAACAATAAAAAATAATACAGTACAATCATGTGCCACATAATGACATTTTGGTCACTGGAGACCACATCTATGACAGTAGCTCCATAAGATTATCATGGAGCTGAAAATTTCCTATCACCTACTGCCATCATAGTCATCCTGACACCATGGAGCAATACATTGCTCACATATTTGTGGTGATGCTGGAGTAAACAAACCTAGTGCACTGCCAGTCATATAAAAGTCTAGCACATACAATTATGTACGGTACATAATACTTGATAATAATAATTTGTTACTAGTTTATATATTTACTATACTATATTTTTATTGTTATTTTATAGTTTACTCCTTCCACATATTAAAAAAAAGTAAATTGTAAAATAGCCTCAGGTCCTTGAGGAGGTACGCCCATAGAAGGCATTGATATCATAGAAGATGACAGCTCCTGTGTGTTACTGCCCCTAAAGACTTTCCAGTGGGACAAGATATGGAGGTAGAAGACAGTGATATTGCTGATCCTGATTCTGTGGAGATCTAGCCTAATGTGTGTGTGTTTGTATCTTAATGTTTCACAAAATAGTTTTAAAAGCTAAAAGAAAATTAATAGAAAAAAGCTTGTAGAATCTTATAGAATAAGGATATAAAGAAAAAAATATTTTTGCATAGATGTACAAAGTATGTTTTAAATTAAATATTATTATAAGAGTCAAAAAGTTAAAAAAAAAGGAAAAAATTATAAAGTTAAAATGTTATATCAAGCTAAGGTTAAATTATTGAAGAAAGAGAAATATTTTTAATAAATTTACTGTAGCCTAAGTGTACAATGTTCATAAAATCTATAGTGGTGTCCTAGGCCTTCACATTCACTCACCACTCACTGGCTCACCCAGAACAACTTCCAGTCCTGCAAGTTTCATTCATGCTCAGTGCCCTATAAAGGTATGCCATTTTAATCTTTTATATCCTGTTTTTACTGTACCTTTTCTATATTTAGATAGGTTTCGATATACAAATTCATATCATTGTGTGACAATTGCCTACAGTATTCAATACAGTAATATGCTATACGGGTTTGCAGCCTAGGAGCCACAGGCTATGCCAGGTGTGGGGAACCTGCAGCCTTAAGTATGCATGTGGCCTTCTAAGCCCTTAAGTATGATCTTCTGAATGAATCTAAATTTTATAGAACAAATTCTTTATTTTTATTAATATATTTTTGTTCAGCTTTGATGTTTTCATTTTATTTTTAAAATGAACATATTTAAAATATCAAAGAATAAGTTTCAATAAAATAATCCCCCCAGATTGACCAGCACAATTAGAACATTAGTAAGCCATAAGGACTAAATTCATGGCTGCTACATTCATGATTTAATTCTAACTTCCTCCACCCAACTGGCATCATTACCACACAAGGCTGGTTGGCGAGAATTTATGGGGATCAAGAACACCAGTCTATTATCAGCTTTTGACAACAGTTCACTGTGTTCCTGTTTGAAGTGGAATTTGTGAATAGTTGCACAGCTCAACAGTATTTTTTAATTCTCTCTGCTTAACGCCCCATCATGTCAAAGAAGACCAAGAGAACACTGAAGTAAGAAAACAGATTTTTCAATAATTATTTGAAACCGCAATATTATCTTTTTTCTGTTAACGATAAGATGATTTGCTTGCTTTGTGATACTGCAATATCAACATTAAAGAAATTCAATGCTCATCAGCATATAACACTCATAAGGACCACAAACATTTTAAATTAGAGGAAGAGGAGTGAAAGTTTTATTGAAACTAAAAGATGGAAGCAAAAGCAAAGATAATTCTTTCAAGCAGCAATAAGACCTGGAAATAATGCCACTGAAGCAACTTATAAAGTAGCCCATATACTTGGAAAAAAAAAAGAAAGCCATTCAGTGAGGTAGAGATGTAGCAATTATGAAAGAATGCATTGTCAAAGTTGTAGGATGCTTAGACCCCAATAATATTTCAAAGTACAAACAACTTCCTCTTTCAAGGAGAATCATAATTGATCAGCAGCATGAATTAGCCTTCAACTTAACAGAACAACTTCATGCTATATATCAAAAAGAAAATATATATTATTTAATCACTTTGGATGATTCAACTGATACTACTGACTTGGTGCAGGTTTTAGTCTTGATCCAGAACAAAACAGATTTTCTCTGCAATGAAGAGTTATTTGCTTTGGGTACTCTTGTGAACAGGACACAGGGAATAGATATCTTCAACAACTTTCAAGATAAATGTGAAGTTGGACTGAATTTAGTAAGTTTAGTGAGTGTATGTACAGACGGTGCACCTTCCATGACAGGAAAACATGAAGGGCTTAGTGCACAAATGAAAAAAAAGTATTAACAGATCCAGATGCTCTCATTTCTTTTCATTGTATCTTGCATTAGCACAATGTCTGTGCTAAAGCTACTATTTGAAGTGACACTTTGCAACAATTTATAAGTATTAACTATATTCATACAAATGCAACATGGCATCATCAATTTTGTAGCGTGTTAAAGTTGAATGATGAGATATTCAGTGTGGATTTGCCATATCATCCCAAAGTGTATTGGCTCTTGCAGTGACAGGTGTTAGCCAAAAGTTTATCTTTGCAAGAACAGATAGTTAAATTTTATGAAGAACAGAATCAGCAATGTGAATTATTGAAAGATGATTTCTATAGGAATGCAGCATTTCTGTGTGATATGTCAAATCAAAACGACTTGAATATTTCTTTGCAAGATAAAACTAAGCCTATGTATGATCTGTGGCAAAAATCCAAGCATTTCCAAAAAAATTTGTTTTTTCAAAACCCTTCTTCAAAAGGAAATTTCAGATGAACATTTTCCCCAGGTAGCAAAGGTCATTGATGAGCAGGATGATATATACGAATCACTTGAAGAACATGCAGCTGTCATAGACCTACTAATTGGAGAATACAATGAAAGTTTCACTGTCTTTCAGAACCATTTCAGCCTCATGTAGGTGATATCACCAAGGCACCTAAAGAACTATAGATGGAATTGATTGAGCTCTCAGTAGATGGCATTTTAAAGTTATTATTTGATGCTAAGAAAAATCCAGTTGAAATATGGAAAAATGTAGTAGAATACCCATACCTTTGGCAATATGCCTGAAAAATGTTTTCTTACTTTTCAACCACTTATTGCTGCAAATCTACACTCTCCTACCTAACCCAAATCAAGATACCCTTAATGTCACAAATGCCTAATTCCTCTCTTGAGGATCAGCTGAAACTGTGGACCTCCACGTTGCAACCAAATATCCAAATGCTTTCCAACAAAAAATAGACACAAAAAAGTCATCACAAGGTTAGTTAACTTTAAAATTAACAAATAGCTTTATTTTTTTGAAATTTTTAGTACATAGTAGCTAAATTTTTACAAAATAATGTATATTTTTAGGTATTTCTAATTGAAGTTTCTTAAATGTGGCCTTATTTGATTACAGCTAAATTAATACGGCCTTCCAACATGAAAAAATTCCTCATCCCTGTTATACTGTAGATGTAGATTTCTCTCAGAATGTATTCCTAGTCATTAAGTAATGTGTGGCAGTATAGCAACTATTTATATAGCATTTACTTTGTATTAGGTATTTTAAGTATTATAAGTGATTAGAGATGTTTTAAAGCAGCAGTCCCCAACCTTTTTGTCATCAAGGACTGGATTTAGGGAAGACAATTTTTTCATGGACCAGGGGGTGGAGGGTTAGTGAGTGATGGGGACCAGCTGAATATACAGATGAAGCTTTGCTCACTCACCCACCACTCACCTCCTGTGTGCAGCCTTGTTCCTAATAGGCCATGGACTGGTACTGATCTGCAGCCTAGGGGTTGGGGACTGTAGATTTAAAGTATATAAGAGGATGTGGGTAGCTATATGCAAATACTATGCCATTTTATAAGGAACTTGAGAATCTGCAGATTTGGGTATCCATGGGGCTCCTGGAAGCAATTGTATTTGATTCTTCACTGGTAGTGTGAAAGCAGACAGAGACAATACATAAACAAATGCGTGTTGCTGTATTCCAGTAAAACTTTATTTACAAAACCAGACACTTTCTGGGCCAGATTTGTCCCTAGTAGTAGTTTGTCAATCCCTAATTTAAATAGATACCTCATTCTTCCCAGCACTTGCATTCAAATCCATCATCTAGGCTGAGTCAAAGTGATATTCCTAGCTGAAAATCTGATTGTGTTCCCCAAAGACCCATGTGAACTGACCCTTGCCTTTGTTATAAATCTCATTTCCTTCCATGCCCTACCCCATCCCACCTCCATTCTGTCTGTTTTCCATCTGACAAACTGCTACTCATCTTCCAAAATCTAGTCACAGAGCTCAAATCTCCAGAAAGTCTTTCCTATCCACCACCCCCAAAGCTAGTGACAGACTCTTTTTCACTACCCTTTATTTAGAATAAGCTTCTTTTGATTTGAGAATCTTTCAAATTGAAATTGCAGTATTTGTTTACATGATAGTCTCACCTACTATACAGGAAACTCTTCACAACGACAGGGACTGTCTCATCTTCCTTTAGTTCCTGGCACATAGAGCACTCAACAAATGTTTTCATGCCTGTACAGTGGCTGTTCCCAACTGAAAAATGCAGTCGCCTCTCAAGACCCAACATTGTCTCAATGTTGGTCAGATAACACTCAGGGAGTGGCTGAGGAAAAGAGGCAGCAGCTGAGGATTCTGTTCAGGAAGTAGAGAAGTGGTTCTTTGTGGAACACTCAGAACAGCGTGAGGCAATAATTGCCTTTTCGTTAGTTTTCAAAAAGAATGGAAAATCTCATGTCTTGCCAAATGGCCTTGCAGATATTTCCTCATCCAGATTAACCACTCAGCAAAACCAAATTGCGGGTAGGCACTAAAATAGGTTGGCTTGAATGGGGATGGCAAGCAGATCACGTCTGTGGGCGCCGAGTTTATGATGAGAAGGAGGAGGTGAAGCCAAGGAAAGGACAGTGAGTTAATGCAAGATAAAACAGAATGGCAGGAAAGCATTGTGTTCATATCTAAACCTGCAACTTACTTCGCGCACATCCATAAAGGACAAGGCAAAGGCAAAGAGAATTAAAAGAGGCTTAAGCAATTCCCTTCTTTTCCTTTTGTCAATGGTATAATGGTATGCATGAGGATCTCATTGTGTGTGTGTGTGTGTGCGCGCACGTGTGTGTATGAGAGAGACAGAGAAAGATGCCAGTTGAATAAAGACACGATAGCATGACCTTGGTCAAGAGATCAAATCTCTTTATGTATGCGATGGATACATCATTATCTAGGCATAGATGTTTCACTCTTTCCTCTGAGCAGAGCCTGCGAAGAGAAAAAGGACAGCCAAGGGCAGGAGCAGAGGACCCACAGTGAAAACAGCCAAAACCAACTTGTGAACCATAAGCACAGGCACTGAGATAGGTTCACTGGAAGGTTTCTATCCATAGAAGTTACATTTCTGGACAGCTTCTCCTTTTTAAGTTAAGAATGCAGTGTATCTCTAGACATCTAAATGTCAGAGCTTGAAATCTAATTCTAACACTGCTCTTAGATTACAGAAGGAAAAAAGTCAGAAAAATAAAAAGTCAAGTCTATCTTTGGGTATGAATTTTTTTTCTTTACCAGTTGTTTCATTTGGAGGGCCTGGGATGTCCCTGTTCTGCAGCACCTTCTCTCTAGCACACTGTGAAGGGCAAGCTGAGCAGCTGTCTTGTCAATGTGACCAGGACAGAGAACTGTATGGAGAATCCAAGCCAAAGGAAAACCTCTTAACAGGCCTGACACAGCCAACTGAATTTCTATAGTGGTTAAATTGCCCAGATGACTCTTTAATCTCTCACTTAAATGCTATGAAAATAGAACTATGTCATCATTTTATCCAGCTATAAAGGAGAGCTCACTCACTTAAATAAGCAACAGTCATTTCTAAATCTCCACTGCAAGCCTGGGAATGTGGTCCACGTGCCAGGTAACTGACATGTGAAGGACTGTTGGTCATGGGCCATCTTTACTGTTAGGTTCAGCCAAGCGAGATATAATCTGGAACTCACTCTTTGAGGATGACTTCAGAGTTGAAGAAACAAGCATTACATGAAAAGAAAAGGGAGGAAAAGGGAGAGGCCAGTACACAAGATTATATAATCATCCATCTAATGCCACTGTGATTAAGAGAAGACTAGGAATCAGAGATGAGTTTTTTCTTCTGACCTCATTAATTAACCTCCAAGGGACCTCAAATTAATTTACAATAACCTCAATGAATCTTTGTTTGCTCATCTGTAAAATAGAACACTTAATTTCTATGCCTAATTCATAGACTTGTGGAGAGAATCAAATCATAAATATGTTTGAAAGAGCATTGAAACCTGTAAGACATCATAAGAGCAATATAAATATGTAAATTTTCATTGCTGTTATTATTGACACAATCTAAAAAACAAATGATCAATGCAAACAAGAAAATTCAGGGGTCTTCTAGGCCTGTAACCTCAGTGTTATCAGGAATAAACCTCTTATATATTTAAATGGGCAAGTGTTGGCATAATTATATAACTAGTTCATCCATCACATAAAATGGAGAATAGGTAATTTCTAAGGTCTCTTCCAACTTGGAGTCCAACAGGATTCCTGATATCAGTGTTTCCTAAAATATCTTATTTCCACTGGGTGAACAGTCTAGTTGAAACAATTTTTTATAAATTTGAGTGGGAATAATTGCCTTTTAGTAACATCCACTCATCACTTACTAGATTACAAAAGGGATAGGGATGAAAGAACCTTTATTATTGAAGCTTAATTAACTATTAACTTCTCCTGAAGTATTTGATACTCTTAACTGACGCCTCTAGCTTGAAATTCTGAACTCTTTGGGCTTCCATCTCCCCATGCTTTCTTGGCATTCTTCCTAACTCTCTAGTCACTTTCAGTCTCCTTCGCTGGCTCCTTTTCTACAAATATCCCTTAAATATTGGTGTTCCCCAAGTTCTGTTTTGGCCCTCTCCCTCCTCATCCTAAATGTTATTACTGGATGCTTCACTACAGGTATGTGATGAATACAACAAATAGGTGATAACGGCCAATCACCAGATAAATTATCTCTGCCTCAGTCTTGTGTTTCACTGCCTACTAGACATCTCCATCCTGTCATCTACAGCAAAAAATCCAAACCCTTTAGTAAGGCACGCAAGGCTCCTCATATCTGACATTCCCTAAATTTGAAGACTTTTCTTTTGCCATGGCCAACGTGTACCCTAAGATTCAGACAGGAATCACATTTTAGTAAGAAAAGCCTGAATATTAGCTCCAGACTAATCCAGATTCAAATCCTGCTCCATTATTTACTAGCTGTGCAGAAACAGCCAAGTTATCCAGCCCATTTGAGCCTCATATTCTTAATCTATGAAATGATTTTTTGAGAATTAAATAAGAGAACATGTTAATCTATCTCAGCTCCTAATACAACTTACTTGTTCCACAAATGTTGGCTCCTTTCTTCCTTTCCAGAAATGTTACACCACTTAGATTTTTCTAAACATGCCATGATTTATTTTTCTGCTTAACTACGTTTTTGTACATGCTGTTCCACTTACCCAGAAGACCCTCTCTTTGACCCTGCCAGGTAAACTATTACACAACTCTTAATAATGTCATCATCAGGGGTTGGGTGTGGTGGTTTATGCTTGTAATCCCAGCACTTTGGAAGACTGAGGCGGGAGAATTGCTTGAGGCCAGGAGTTCTAGTTCAAGACCAGCCTGAGCAAGAGTGAGACCCAGTTTCTACAAAAAATAGAAAAATTAGCCAGGCGTGATAGCACCTACCTGGAGTCGCAGCTACTTGGGAGGCTAAAGCAGGAGGATCCCTTGGAACCCAGGAGTTTGAGGTTACAGTGAACTATGATGAGGCTACTGCACTCTAGCCTGGGTAACAGAGCAAGACCTTGTCTCAGGAAAAAAAAAAAAAGAAGAAGAGAAAAGAATGTAATCTTCAGGAAATATTTCCTCAATAAGACCATGCTTCAGTCAGAGCCAGGTACTCCTTCCTCCAGGCCTTGGAAGCACTTTATTTCTATGTCTTTTGCTTTATATCATAAACGTCTGTTTATATCTGTCTCCCCCACCAGGCTATGAGTTCACTAAGAGTTCCGAATACACAAAATTGAGCAATAGAATGCTATAATTCCAGAGCAATTGTAAACCCACTGAGCTAATACAAGCTATCTAAATAATAAATATTATATTAATCAGTTAAACTAAATTTAGTAGAGACAAATTATTCGATTTCCATATTAGGTGCTACAAACACAAAGATAACCTAGATATTACCCCTACCCTCTAGTACTGACAGTGAAATCTAATATATGTAAAGATTTAAATTTATTTAAATTTAAATTTATTTGTTTTTTTTCAGAAAGTGGTGCAAATGTTGCATGAATTTTCAGTTCCTCTTTATGTCCACTATGTTTACCACCAAGACTTGTACTGTTGGTATATGCCAGAACATTTTTTGAAGCAAGTACCTGAAAAGCCTATAAGGAAACTAACTGGTTCAAATAAATGAATGTCCAGCAAAGAACAAATATCTTGGTTGGTTAATCAAGTAGGTCAATGATATCATCAAGGACCTATATTCTTTTCTTTTATCCAACTTTGTGGTTGCAAGATAATTGGCAGTCATAATCAAGGCTACAGGCTCCCTTTTTCACATCTAGAGGGAAATAAAGCATGCCTCTTCTCAGTCATGGAAGAAAAGTCCTTCCTCAATCTGATTGGGCCCAAGGAGCTCGCACCTTGAACCCTAAGCGAATAACTAGTTCCAGAGGAAAGTCATGAAATGATTGGCTTACGTCTGGGTTCTTAAGCAGTCACCAGCAAGGGGAGTGGTAGTCTGTTATTGGATACAGCAAATTAGAGTCCACCTTGGAGCTGAGGTCGAAGTGCACTAAAGCCACATACTGGAGGAGGTGGAAAAGATATTGGGAAGCTGAAGGCAATGTCCACATGCTATGCTGTTATAAAGTCATGAGACAAGAGAAAAGGGTCCTGAATCTTTAGCATACACAGAACCCCAGGGAAAACTATTGTGTTTTAACAGGTTATTACTGGTTAGTTATTACAGAGGAAGCTGAAGTGCATTTCTAAGTTATTTTGCTTGATTTATTTTTCCTTACAATAACATGCATTTTCAGAGTGTTATAGAATGAATGTTTGTATTCCTTCCCCCACTACCAATTCATATGTTGAAATTTTAACCCCTAATCTGATGATAGTCAGAGGTGCGGCCTTTGGAAGGTAATTAGATTTAGATATGATCATGAGGGTAGGGTCTCCATGATGGAATTAGTACCCTTATAAGTAGAGAGACAGATACCAGAGCTCACTTTCCCCGCTCTCTCCGAGTTGAGATACTGAGAAAGGTCACGTGAGCACGCAGCAGGAAGGCAGCCACCTGCAAGCCAGGAGAGCCCTCCCCAGAACCCAGCCATGCTGGCACCCTGACATGCACTTTAGCCTCCAGAACTGTGAGAAGATAAATGTCTATCGTTGAAGCCACTCAGTCTATGGTATTTTGTAATAACAGCCAGAGCATCCTAAAACCTAGAATGTATGGAGTTTTTCTCTTTTCTTTTTTTTAACTAAAATCTACTTTGAGTGCTCACCACGATTTTGGCCACAGAGTTCTCTCTCTATTAATAATGTCAAGCATCTGGATTACCTACCTTAACTTATAAAATAAATATCTCAATGCCCCACCCAGCTGTTACAACTTATTCACTAGATGCACTTCTTCAAAAACTTCAAAAAGAAGTTTCCTGTTCAGTAGAAAGTGTGCTATTTCTTTTCCATCCTTCTCTTCTCTAATATGAATAAATTGAATGCTTTTAAGATGTGATTAATCAGTTGCTTCGATTTCTCAGGAATACTGCCAGTGAGAAGAAAAAATGTACCTTTGGAAAAATTAAATGAATTAGATGATAGAATCAAGAAAATGAAAATTTACTCCTAACATGGAGAACTAGCATTTTCCCTGCCCCAACCCATACCCCTGTTACTTCTTCCACCACCAAATAGGCACACACATATACACACACATACCAACACACAAAGTCTTTTCGGGGTAAGGATAGATTATACCATTAGAAAAAACAACGAACTGATTCTCCAAAATAGACATTAACTTTTAGCATGGCATTTTGCTGGGTAAAGGAGTACGCACTTCTCATTTCTCCTTTGACAAAAGACTAGGCGTAAATCATCAGACCAGTTCAAGTCACCTGATTTGACATGTGTGTATTCCATAGCTGAGGTCCTAGGGCTATAGGGATGGGGAGTTAAAGTGGTGGGGGGGGAGATCAAATATCTCAATAGTTTCTCTTTTCTATTAAGTGCCTTTGGAAAATTGCTATTAAATACGGGCTAGGAACTTCACCTCCATGAAGGCCTCAATAAATGTCCTAGAGTTTATTTTTTAATTATTATCCTCCTTATGACTGTTTAATTGTCATCAATTATCAGTTCTCACTGTTCTCTTAAACAATCCTCTGTTTCTAAAAATGAACATTTAGCAATAATAAGGTCAGAGGGTGCCAGGTTTCAAGTTTCTGGCTAAGCTCTCTCACTCACTTGTTCCATTTTCTGCTATGCATGTTCTACCCATGACCCAGGCTAGTTTATCAGGGGAGGCGGTTATCTCAGTTTTTTCTCCTCTTGAATGTTAAAGAGGTAGACTTAGCCATGAGATTAATTTTTTAAGAGCCTGGACAAGCTACTATTGCCATAGAAGGAACACTGAGTTATGGTTTTGAGAAGAAGATTCCAATCTGTGAAAAGTGCTAATCTTTCTTCTCCCTCCCTCATGAAGGAACATTCTCTCTCACTGTTACTATCCCATCAGATGGGAAAGACTTTCCCACTCCAGGCCCAGCCCCCAGTCCCCACCTTAAGTGTGCAGGCTCATTAATTACAGAATTGAGTATCCTCACAGAAGATAATATTAGGCTAAGAGAAGTCTACCAATGTGTGTCAAAGGACCTCACTTTACATCGGTGAACAGCCTAATATTTCAGAGAAGCAATGTAGTGTACATCCTGCAGGGTTTTGTTGAAAGGGTTGAATGAGTTAATTCACATACAGCACTTAGAACAATGCCTGGCATACAGGAAGTGCTCAATGATGATGATGATGACGATGATGATGAAAGGAAATAGCCTGGTGTTGCAGAAAGAATGATGTTCTGGAGAGCAAGAGATCTGGGTCTGAGTCTTGACATTCTGCATAATACTTGTGTGAAACTAGACAAGTCACTTAAGGTCTCTGAGTCTCAAACTCCTGATCTGGAAAATAAGAATAATTTCACCCCCCATGCAGTTTCTTAAGGGATGATAAGAGCAAATGAGATAAAGGTTTTGAGAGCCTTTTAAGAGCCATGAAATGTGGTACAAAGCTTAATGGTCATAGACTGCAAGCACACAAGGGCAGAGATCATGTATAGAATCTGGTCAAATGCCTGTTACAGAAGAGGCACTCGACAATACATGTCACACAGATCATAGTGTCCACAGTACATTCCCATCGTGCCCATCATCACTCATTGCCCCTCACCCAAATTTTCTCTTCCTTCACCAATTTGTTTTCATTCATTCAATCAAGGCTCCTACTCAGCTGATAATTTTGATAAGGCTGTACCTATTGGTAAACAATGACTCCTGAAGCTTTTATTCATTTGAACACTTTATATTTACTACTTGAATATAATATCCATAATGCCATGTGGCACATTTCAAAACGATTTGAAGTAAATTTTCAAAGTAATTTCACATATATTATTTGATCCTCACTACAACCCTATGAGGTATTTTATTATTATTCTTACTTTACAGGAGAGAGAACTGGCTTAAAAATAAAACTAAGCCCAAGAGCAAAACAGCTCCTGATTGCCTGAAGAATAAAGGTGAAATCAATTCACAGTGTTGCATCATGGTTAAAAAATTCACACTATAAAATCATATTTCCTGGTATTCAAATTCTAGCTCTGCCAGGTACGTCTGTGTGACCCTGGGCGGGTTATTTAATATCTCTGTACCTTGGTTTCCTTACCTAGAAAATGGAGGGAATAATAGCACCTACCTCATAAAGTAGTTGAAAGAACTGTCAAGATATACAAAACATTTAGAGAGCCAAGCACTAAATGAATGCTATTGTAGTAATTTAGGCTGACATCAGGATTCTCAGCAGTCTAAACTGAGTCTCTCTCCAGACACATCTCTGTCTTGTGATATCTTTTGTTCTCCAGCCCTGCTCATCCACAGCAGACCTGACACAATGCATGACACATTACAGATGCTTGATAAAGTTTTTTGAATAATGAATGAAGAAGACTTAAGCCGCTTCACACCTTTGTCCATTTTCATGCCCCACCCCATTGGTCAAAACCAATATATGCTTTTTATCTTCCTCAAGGTGTATATAGTATTATTAACTTTTATGGAGTCAGCAAAGCCACGCCTAGTTTGACTTGCTTTTTCCAAATTACTTGTGCTTATCTAAATATTGCTACCATAAAGGCTTTTTTTCCAGTCATAAACCAGCTTTGCATATTTTGCAAGATATTTTTTATACATTGCAACATAAGATTCCATTGAATGTTTTTAATTTATATCCTTGATATATTTATATGTATATGCATAAACAAAAGTGATAGCACTGAAAGCATTTTCAAAAGTTTTCAAACCTTGAAAAGAATTTCATTCCATCTCCCTGCAGAACTTAAGGTCATTGTGCTGTCTAGTGCTAAAAAACAAGAGAGAAAATAAAAATCCTAAACATTGTACTTTATCTACTCCTTCTGCCTGTGTTTTTAGAATTTGTATCTTTTGCAAAAACTAATTTTTATCAAATCCTTTAAGGAAACATTTCTGAAATTTTTGTCATTATGTGGCCTTCCTTAACAGAATCCCTGCCTTTTGTGTAACATTGGATACATAGAACAAATATGTCAACAAATAATGTCATCAGTAAAATGCTATTAGTGTTTTTAAATAGGATGAATGAATACTCAACATTTTGTACACTTTTTTTTAAACAGCATTCTTATATATTGAGCATATGTTGTGTTTCTGGAAATACTACCTGAAAGAAAAATCTAATATTCATCTGAATTTTAAAATATTCTAATTGGAAATATCACTATTACCATACTCTTTCCATAGTATCTCAGGCCCAGGGCTTGGTTTTGGTTTGCATCTCTTTTTTTAGTGGAAGATTATATGTCCTCAGGAAGAAAATGTCTCAATGGGTAGAAGAAAGGAACAAATGATAATGTTTTATCTGTTTCTTCTCCCATAAGTGAGACGACATTGTTTTTAGTTCCTGAAACAAAGGAAATTTGAGTACATGCACAATACTCAAAAGAGCATCCTAGAAATTAGTTGAAGGAAATCAATTTCACGCCTTTCTTTCCTATTTTCTTTGCCCAGTATTTCCTGTATGTAGTTCAGAAAAGTAAATACTATTGGCCCAAGACTTAGACAAGCCTTAAATTGATAGTTCATTTGTTCCCATTGTTTCTAATTCTAATATATCTTATTTTATTGTTGCTACTTTTCATGCTTTTCAAGCCAAGCAAAAGGATTGAGGTCTTACTACCATCAAGAACATGGGATTTTTTGGCACTGGTAGAATTTCTTAGGGAAAAAAATGTTTTTCTTTTTCTCTATTGTTTCTCCATGATTTTCCTCATTCCTAAACCAAAATTTCAATGATAGCACTACCCAATATTTGTGTCTAGCTATTTTCCAAAATGTGAAATATTTGATCCTATAAAAAGACATTCTATTTATTCAAAGTGCTTATTTTAAATGTTCTTTAGTTTGAGGTGATATTTTTCTCAGGCATCCTACAGAGAAATTAAGTAAAATGTAATAATGTTCCTATGACTGAGGAGAAATTCTCCACTGTCACTAGAGTTGAAATTGTGAGTGTAAAATAATGATTATATTTGACTGGTCATTCCATTGTTCTCCCAGTAAAGGTGTGGAACAATTATTTTTCATAGTTACTTCATTTATTGGCTAGTAACACAGTCATAAAGTCCTTTGGCAAGGAACTGATTTTATTCCTTTAAAATTTAGTCAAGAATCTATGATTTCAAGGGGAGAAAAAGAGAAGAAGTGTCACTTCCTGAAGGTCTGGAAACACACTGGTTGAGCAATCTGTTTTTTACAAGGGTAACCGGAGTGTTACGGTAATGAAGTGCCACGGACCACATGCCATGGCAAAAAGAGCAAAGCTCTTCTAGCTTAGATTTCTCCCATCAGCTCTGTGCATTATCCACAGGATATATGCAGTCATCTGAATTCAATCAGAAGTTCAGGTCCCGAGGGTTGAAACTATAGATAAGGAGATGGGAGGTTTAGATGAAATTTGTCTAAATAGTCAAATAGGTTAAAATTGAAAGTAATTTTTATTTTACATAAACTTTCTCTTCCTCAGAACTATACTAGCTTCCTAAATTACAGAACAAAGAATTACAATAAGAGACTCCAAGAGATCACACCACAAGCAAGTAAACAAAAACATAAAACTCAAGACCAGAAAATTCCAGTTAATCACCAACATCGCACGGCAAGTAGGTGGCTGCTGGAGGACAATAACACCGGAATTTCAATTCTTCCTTTCCATTACTAGGTCCCAGTATCCCATATACTCCTAACACAGAAAATGTGTGTAAAGTTCTTCTGTCACATTCTTGTGGGTTTTTAATGTGTAACAGAAGCACCTCACTCTTCTGGCTACAGATCTCTTCACATGGACAAAAGTGCCCCATCCCCTCAATGCCCAGATTGCAGGTAACCAAGCACCATCTATAGCCCTTTGGGTGTCTAGTTGTCATTAAGTGCTACGTCTGGGTTGTTGATCATTTAGGGGGTATCATGATTCACAGGGGGCCTCTAGAAACACAGATCAGAGAAGGATCCTGCTTTCATGCTAGGACCCCCAGAGCTGCTAGGAGGTCTCCAAGATGGGGTATGGGGTGGGTTTCCTAATCAAGTTGCTCTAGGGCATTCATAAGAAGGTCCTCAATGCAGCCCTTTTCCTCAGTTAGTTACCCTGGAACTTCTGAAACCACCTAGACTATCGGAATTAACTTAAGAATGGGACTGAAGTATTAGATTTGCTCCAGTTCCTGAGCTTTGTCCTTTTTTTCCTTCTCTCCCCAAATCTCCCATCTCTTTCAAAATGACAAAAAACAAAAATTGCATTTCCCCTTAGCATCCAGCTCCTCTCTCTCATTGCAACACAGAAGAGTTCATGTGCTGTTTCTCTTCACCAATATGAGAACTTAAGGGCCCCTCAGGAAGTGCCCAGGCCATAAAACATCAAAGACCTGTACATTCTTTAGAAGAGCTAGGAGGCTTGCCTGCCATTTCTCTCTGGCCAGTAACTCCTACCCCCTATGCTGTGAGATATGCAGGGAGATTTCTTGCTGCAGAAGTGAAAAAACCAAACTCTAGTTAAGCTCTCAGCAAGTCACCCTCCTAGTTAACTCTTCAAGTATTGCATCTAAAAAGTATCAAAATCCCCCTGTTCTTCAAAGTGGATGCGTAGGAAGAAGAGAAAAGGAGAGAGGAGAGAAGGAATAGAGGGAAGAAGAGGGGAAAGCACAAGAGAAAGAGGAAGAAAAAAGATGGCAGGAAAAGAAAAGAGAAAGGGAAAGGAGAAAAGGAAGGATGGAAAAGGGCTTTCAAGAAAGGGAAGAAGGAAAAAGCAACAGAGAAGGATAAAATTTTAATTGTGTGAAAGAATACTTGAAAAAGCAACTCGCTAAGTTCTGGACATTTTTACAGTGGTAATATGATGGGCAAGCCTCATCATAAAAAAGTAAGGTGGCACTGGGAGATTCAAAATAATAAAAGGGTGCCCTTGGTGACGCATGTGATAAGCTTCATGCCCTGTGAGCTGTAAAAGGGTGCATTAAACTCGGCCAACCTGACCAGATAGTGCAGGATTGCATACTCAAGGCTGTTCTGGCAATGATGTTGCTGTTGAAACCCTGCCAGGTGATTTTTGAACATGGAGCTTGTGTAAGCCAGTCCCTTATTCATTAAACAATCTGCTCCTTCACAAGCAGTCTCTGTGTGCCTATCACCTTGACCGAACCCATTCAGGATTGCTTCTGTCTTCACACGTGGCTCTGTGAAGTCCTTAATGACAACATGGGCTCCTACCACACAAGAAAACTAAACAAACTCACTGAATTCCCAATTTGAATAAGGTAGCAAATCCAGCTTGCTTAACTGAAATCTTGCTCACAGAAGATTAAAACATCATACTTAGGGTGATGGTCATGAACAGCAATTTCCCTAGTAGGACTGACTAAGAATTTCCTAATTCCCTAATGGGAAAGTGGTCATGTTTCAAACCAGCAGAAGTCTAGAGACCAATTATTTGAGTTTGCCAGGGACTGAAGCATTTCCTGGAATGTGGTATTTTCAGTACTAGAACTGGGAAAATCCCAGGTAAACCAGGCAGAGTTGGTCATACTTAGAGAAGCTCCCACCACTCACCATCTTTCCCCTTGCCTTCCAAAGTCTTGCAGCTCACAGACTCTCCTTGGCAATTCTCTGGAATTGAGCTTCCGCTTTGTTTCATAAAGATCTGTTTATGTAACCTGCCTCTCCACTCGATGCAATAGCAGAGATGTGTCTCATTCATTTATATGTCCCTGAAGTCAGCAACTGAGTCAACCCTCTGCTGAACGTCAACTGAGTGGGGACTGTGATATCCTCGGGCAAGAACTGTATTTTCTGAACAGTGTGTGTACTCCCCAGCTCCCTAAATGAAACTTAGTTTGGACAAAAATAGAATCCTTTCAAAGTCTCCACCTTTCCACATTAAACCATGGTTTTTGGAAGACACTTTCATATGCTGGCTAGGAGTGCAGTTCAGGAGTCAGATTAACTTGGGTTCAAACCCAGGCTTCACAACTCACTAGCTCTGTGACCTTAAGCAAGTCACCAAACTTCTCTGTACCTCGCTTTCCTCACCTGTGTTTCTCATGGTCCTGCTGGGAAGGCCAAATGAGAGACCTACCTTCATATAGATTGCCTATCCCTTAGCTTTATGGTAAGAACCAACATATGGTAGTTATCATTACTCTACTTGGAGTTTTCTTTCTAAGCACCAAGGGGGCAAAGATGAGAATAATTAGAAAATAATATGTATAATAAGATTTCCCAAGTTTTTTTTTAAGCCCTGAGGCTCTACCACCATGGATTTTTTATTTTGTATACCAAACATGCATGCACTCTTATAATTATGATAATCTCCCTATGCCTCTAATGAGCACAGTACTATAATCTAAGGCAACAATCCTCAGAAACTCTACCATGTACATGGTTGGGGACAGGGGGTTCCCTCATCTCCCTACCCAACCTCCCATTTTATTACTTAAACTTCCCATTACGTGAGCCATTTACTCAATTTTCACTGAACTTTTCACAAACCAGAAAGTCACTGGACTTGGTCCAACCACTATAAAATTTTACTGCTCTCTTTGTTATTGCATAATGATTCCTAAGAGTTAACGTTTTACTTTTCTTCTAAAATAAGGGATTTGCTTAAAGGAAGAAATCTCATTATTAGTCCTAATGACCCTAAATCCAGTGCTTTATTACTCTACCAAGAACTGATAAATTATCTGAACAAAGTTTAAAGTCACAAGCAAAGCACAGGTTATTGGTATAATTTACATTTTCTTCTTCTCCCGCTTCTCTTCCTCCTGTTCCTTTTTCTTATTTCTAATTACATATTTAATGTTTAGGTACCCAAATAATATAGCATTCTCTGGGGAATGCAAATTGGAAACAACACAGAAATAATAATTAATAATAAATGCTCAAAGTGCTTTATGATATTGTTTCTTCCAAAATGCTCTGTTTAAATCTGTTTATAATGCTATCCCACAACAAGCATCTAGATCCAGATTGTGGTCTCCAGTACCACTTTCAAAAGACTCTAAACATTAGGACAGAAAATATACAAGATGGGTCTGCAACATCTTGTCAAACCAGATAGCAAGAAAACTATTGTAAACTACTAGGATCACATCAGCAGGACACAGAACCAACTTAAAGAGGCTTCTGTTCCTCTTCACAAAAAACTGGGACAATTCGAGCATTAATAATTTTATAAAAGGTGAGAAGTTCAATGACAAATATGTTTAAATTCATGGGATATAACTATACTTACAAAAAAAATACTTGGTTACTACTGGTGAATAAAGTCCCCCCCTCAATAAAAAAAAATCAAGCTTTTATCCAGCCTTTCCTATATGAACTGAACTATCTATATAGTAAATAAAAGGAAGATTCACTCTATAAAAGTGTTTCAGCTAAGAAGTGAAGAAGAAATCATAGAATTAGAATATATCAATTTTGTAAATTATAATGAATTAATGGTTCATTAATTGAGCATCAGTGGCTATTGACATCACAAAAAGAGAGCCAACCAAACATCCTGTGCCTCCTGTTGTAAAAGCACAGCATCACTATGAAGCAGTCATGTCAGAAAAAAAAAGAACCAACAACAAAAAAATCTAATCTGAATTTAATAAAGCTCATATGCACAACTAGCAACTTGTAAGAAATATAATACAAAAGATGTAGAAACCTGTTAAGCTACCTTGCAATGATGCGAGCAATGCAGTCCAGACTGTGGGAAGCACTATAGGGCAAATAATACAGTTTGTTCTACAAATAAACCAGGAGGGGGAAAAAAAAGGCTGGTGGGAAGAACCTACAATTTAGAAAAAATTCAAAAGACATGTCTACCAATCATATTGTGTGGACTTGACTTGTATCCTGATTCGAAAAAAAGAAGAAGAAGAAGAAGAAGAACTGTAAAAGCATTGTGGCATTAGAGGCTGTGTGCAGTGGCTCATGTTTGTAACCCCAGTGCTTTGGGAGGCTGAGGCAGGAGGATCGCTTGAGGCCAGGCGTTTGAGACCAGGCTGGGCAACAAAGCAAGACCCCGATCTCTACTTTTTTGTCAGTTGGGCATGATCATGCACACCTATAGTCCTAGCTATGCAGGAGAATCTTTTGAGCTCAGGAGTTTGAGGTTGTAGTGAGCTGTCATCACACCACTGTACTCCAACCTGGGTAACAAAGAGAGACTTGGTCTTAAAAAAAAAAACAACAACAATAAAAAAAAACCTATGGCAACGGCATGTATAAGACAGTTGGAAATTTGAACACATTAGATATGAATATTTTATGATATTAAAGAATTATTTTATTATTTTGGTTTTGACAATGGTAAAAAAACAAACAGAAAGAGTCTTTATCTTTTAGATAAAGACTTAACATATACTTAACACTTATCAATGAAATCATATAATGTCTAAGAGACTTGCTTCAAAATAATATGGAAAGGGGAAGTAGATAGAGGTATAGATGAAAATTTATTGTCATGTGTGGATAATTGTTGACCCTAGGTCCAGGGTGGGGGATCTTTTCATGTTGGAAGGCCACATTAATTTAGCTATAGTCAGATAAGGCCACATTCAAGAAACTACAATTAGATATACTTAAAAATGTACATTATTTTGTAAAAGTATAACTACTTTGTACTTAATAATTTCAAAAAATGAAAACTGTTATTTTTAAAGTTAATTAACCTTTTAATGACTTTGTTGTGTCTGCTTTTTGTACAAAAGCATTTGAATATTTGGTTGCAGTATCGAGGTCCACAGTTCAACTAATTCTCTAGATGCGTATCAGTCATTTGTGACCTGAAGAGCATCTTGATTTGGTTTTGGCAGGAGAGTGTAGATTTGCAGCAATAAGTGGTTGAAAAGCAAGAAAGCATTTCTCAGGCATGTTGCCGAAGGACTGGGTATTCTACTGCATTTTTCCACACTTCAAATCTTTCTTAGCATCAAACAATGACTTTAAAATGTAATTTACTGAGAGCTCAACCAATTCCATCTATAGTTCTTTAGGTGTCTTGGTGATATCAACTAGGTGAGGTAGAAATGCTTATCTGAGTGTGATATAATGATTCTCAAAGTCAGTGAAACTTGCATTGTATTCTCCAATTAATAGGTTTACAACAGCTGCATATTCTTCAAATGATTCACATATATCATCTTGCTCTTCAGTGACCTTTGCTAACTGGAGAAAATGTTCATCTGAAATCTCCTTTTGAAGAAGTATTTTGAAAAAGGATAGCTTTTTCCAAAATGCTTGGATTTTTTTTGCCACATGTTATATATAGACTTAGTTTCACCTTGCAAAGAAATATTCAAGGCATTTTAATCTGACATGATACCACACAGAAATGCTGCATTGCTATAGAAATCATCTTTCAATTATTCACATTGCTGATTCTGTTCTTCATAAAATTTAACTGTCTGTTTCACAGACAAAAAATTTTGGCTAATACCTGTCCCCATGATAGCCAAAGCACTTTGAAATGATATGGCAAATCCATAATGAATACCTCATCATTCAACTTTAGCATGTTATAAAACTGATGATGCCATGTGGCATTTTCACGAATACAGTTAACACTGATAACCCATTGCAAAGTGTCACTTAAAATAGTAGCTTTAGCACAGAGATTGTGCTGACACAAGATAACGTGAAAAGAAATGAGAGCATCTGGATCTGTTAATACATTTTTTAAATCTGTGCACTAAACCCTTCATGTTTTCCTGTCACGGAAGGTGCGTTGTCTGTACATACACTTACTAAATTTACCTTTTGCAACTTTCCCCCTAATTTAAAATATTTGTGGTCCTGATGAGTGTTATAATGCTGATGAGCATTGAATTTCTTTAATTTTTGTGATATTGCAATACCACAAAATAAGCAGATCATCTTGTCTTTAGCAGAAAAGATAATATTGCAATTCCCAATACTCATTAAAAAATCTGTTTATTTCCTTCAGCATTCTCTTGATCTTCTTTGACATGATGGGCTGTTAAGCAGACAGAATTAGAAAATACTGTTGAGCTGTGCAACTATTCACACATTCCACTTCACAGAGAAACATAGTGCACCATTGTCAAAAGCTGATAACAGACTGGCATACTAGAACCGCAAAAACTCTCACCACCAGCCTTGTGCTGTAGTGGTACCAGTCAGGCGGGGGATGTTAATGAGCATAGCAGCCATCAATGTAGCCCTTATGGCTTACTAAGGTTCTAATTGTGCCAGTGAATCTGAGAGGATTATTTCATTGAAATTTATTTTATTCTTTGGTATTATTTTATTTTAAAAATACAATAAAAGTATAAAAGATGAACAAGAATTTGTTCTGTAAAATTTGGATTCAGTCAAAAGGCCACACTTAAGAACCCAGAAGCCACAGGTTCCCCACCCCTGCCTTAGGTGATGGGTAATGGGGGTCCATTACACAATTCTACCCACTTTATAGAATTTTGATATTTTCTGCAATGAAAAGGGTTTTTTTGGTTTCTTTTTTTTTTTTTTTAATGAGGGTGCACCTTGACATATATTACCAGACACATATCTTCCAACTTCCTAGGTCCTAATAGGAAAAAAAACAACCTGAAAATATGACCTAGTATAAAATTAGTTATCAGAACATTATTCACCCTTCCTAAAAACACAGAGATATCTGCCAAATGGTGAGATATTATCAGTCTAAAAGAGAAGGGACAATACAAAGGAATACTTGAATAGTTGGTCTCTGTGAATTTTAGAAAAATGATTTTATATGTTATTGCCTGCACCAGGGGAGTCCACCAAATCTTTTGGGGAGCAATATGGTCCTGGTAAGATAGTTTAACAAAAAACTACAGAATTTGCATGATGGGTCCTTCCCACCTGTGTCCTCTTAGAGGGTATGAATTATGTTCCTGCCTGCTTTATCCTAGAGCTCTCATGGCCTAAAACTTCCTTGAGAAAACTTTAGCCTTTGTGGTGGCAGAGGACTGCTTAAACCACAGAGCTGGCATCGGCAAGGTTTCCATGCCATCTGAGTGAGGGGAACTTAAGGGTGGTGGGTAGTGTTTGTGCCAGGCCAGATGGGTACTCTAAGTAAGTGTCATGGTGTCTCTGTCACCTGTGAGCCAAAAATGAGGGGAAGGTGATGCACCAAATGCCCCATGGTAAAGCCACAGGTAGGAAGCTCTGCAGGGCCACCTGGTCTGCCTCTTTCAGGCTGATATTTATGTAAGAAGAATCTTCTTTTAAAAGATACATTTTCTTAACACTGGTTCTATTTCCAAAGCTTCATTTACAATACAATGATATTCTGGAGGAGACATAAAATCCTGTTTTCTGCAATTAAGTTCACATACCACAAAAATACATAGACTATTTGGATTGTCTTAAAATGGACTTTTATAGCATAAAGAGTCTCAACAAAACATGACCAAAATTGCATTGTCACTAACATTGTTTCAAGTCACTTTTATCATCATCATCATCATCATCAATACTATTCACTTAGCACTAACTAAATGCTGTTAGTGTTACTACATACTATTAGTATATAGTCTTCCTGGGGAGATACATTCTTGCATGGTGTTTCTACCTCCAGTTCTTTTGAGGGGGAAAAAGGCATTGTGGACTATAAATGAATAAGAGTAAAATTATATTAAATATTACCTTCAATATATTATTTAAATGTAAAAGTAAATTGTTCTCAAACTGCAGTACCATAGGCTCACAAGTTATTTGGAAATGAGTACATGTAGACCCTAGCGCATCTCACTGTATTGTGATTACTGTTCACCTGTCATTTGCCTTCACGATTCTGTAGTTCAAAAAGGGCAGGGACTATGTCTACCTAACCCACACTTGTAGACTCAGAGTCTAGCACAAAGCAGGGGCCCAATTCATATTTTTCAAATAAGTAAGTAAATGAATGAATTAAAGGAGCAAATAGAACTCACAACTGATCACATTCACATTGTGCCAAAACCAGATATCGAGTCATTCTACTAGAACTAGATTACATATTGTTTCATTTAATCCTCGTGAAACTTCTACAAGGAAGGTATTATTTTTTCTATTTTACAGATAACGAAATTGGGTCTCAGAGAGCTGATAACACTGACCCAAGGTCACATGGCGAGCAAATAGTAGAGAGTCCAACTCATCAGGAGGCCGGATGGACTCCAAAACCCTGGGTCATTCCACCGCCCCAGCCCCCATCTCTGGGTGTTATGCTGCCTCCCTAAGGGTGAGGAAAATTGGAGCTGGTGGAAAGACCCCACGTTTATGAATTGGAGAAGCTGACCTCAGAGTCACATACCAGAGCAAGGACCCTGCCCCCTCAAGCAGAGCAGCTGACTCTCAGCCTTCATAAGCCTAATTTTAAGGAAAAAGTTCAAAGCTTCTCACATTCACACACATTTGTCTTTGTGTGGCTTTGGGCTATGTTCTTTATTTTGTTCTAAACAGATCTTTTTCTCTCTCCTTTTAGTCACATTCAGAAATAACAGAACATTGTGTTCTGCATCAAATCTCAACACAGATGCACAAGAAAAAGTACACCTCAAAGTTTCTTATTTAAAATATATAGAAAATGCAAGATTCTAGTGAGTCTAAATATGTCTTTATTATGCCCTCGGGTAGGCAGAAATGGTTTATTCATCTCTTTCTTCTCCTTTTAGGGCTCTGTAGTAACTCTGTCCTGTCTTAATTTCTTGGCTTTTCCGGAATTTGAAATTGTCCATGGAGCCAACTTCAGGATCACCTATTCTTCATGGGATACATGTGGCAGAAGTGAGCTCTGATTTTCAGAGGCAAAGGGAAGAAATGGTAATGATTTAGCTCAATGTTAGTGAGGTGTTTTTTTTTTTCTTTAAGCAACTTGCTTTTTAACTAATGATTAATGTTTCCCAGATGTTTTTGTTCAAGAAATATTTTTCAGGCTGTAAAGGCAGATTACAATAATCATAAAGATTTCCAGAGTTCATCATTCTCATCAGGTGATAAATTATTTGATATCTACATACAAAGTAACCAAACAGGTACCTCAAAAGATGAAAAAATAATCCTCTATTCAAAAATTAGAAATTAATTAAAATGAGTTTCCTCAAAAGTTTAAATTGGAGAACATCACTATTCATGGTGCCACCAAATGTTAATTTCTATCAAATGGAGATATGTTGTCAAAGTTTTTTTTATAATCAGGTGATGTTTGTTCCTGGTTGGGGAATGAGGAAATGGTTTCCATACATAACAAACATAGATACTATTCTTTTTCTTTAATGAATCAAGCAGCCTTAGAATTACACATTGGCTATAAAATACATTCTGACATTTATTCTAAAGTGGTAGGACAGGTAAGTGAACAGACAAAAGTACCAGTATGTAACCAAAAATGTTCCTCTTATTTTTTCCTCAACAAACATCACCACCTAGTAATATTATTTACTGATTATTAAACTTGTATAGTTATCAAAGGACCCATTTCAGTATTTATATGCTCTATCATTGTTCCTCTTTCTTTCATAACCTTCTTTAAAACTTGCCCTCCACGAAACATTTTATCAGCTAATAAGAAAATCACTCCTCCACACAAAATAATTATTTTTTAAAACATAGCAAAAAGTTAATGATCCTTATTTGCTCTGTCAGATCTTTTATGCTAGAACTATATTTTGTCTGTTTTGCATAGTACTTTGCCCGGCACACAGGGGAGCTGAAGAAAGAGTAGTTGATGGTAATTATCCTGCAGCCTATGTGTGTTCACCAGGGACATTTGCTGAAGATTAAAAATAAATTCACAACTAATTGACTGCCAGCCATAAGCTATACTGCTGGGACTTCCAAACTATCAACTAGAAAGATAATGACTGAGCAGAACTTGCCAAGGACCAATCCAAAGATTAAAAACAGCCTCCCTACTTAACTTGCCTGCAACACAACTAATCAGACGAATGTAACTTCAGTAGTTCTGCAATTCCCCAAAGGGCCCACTTTGGGAAATGAACCCTTAATTACAAGTGCTATAGATCATCCCTCTAGGTTACCCCTTTCAAGCCATCAATGAACAAATATTTATTGAATACCACCTATGTGCCCAGCGCTTACAGACTCGGAGAATACAACCACAAATGAGATACCCAGAGCTCTTTCCTTTGTGGTGTTTAACCCCAGCAGGGAAGGAATACAGTTAGAGACTTTAAACAGTGACAGAGAAGAATGAGGAAGAGAATAATAACACATTCCAGGGTCAGAAACACCTCTGCCTCTTAGTTTCATTTCTTTGTCACACCTACCTCAAGTTGAAGGCAGGAATCTTCATACTCCTGTACTTCATGCTCAAGAGACATCCAGGAAAGCTTAATGATTGTCTTGCCCAAGGAACCATGACCCACAATGGTATAAGAACATCAACGAAGCATGACCCTCAATGGTAAAGGAGTGCACGATGAGTGGCTGTGAGCGATCAGTACAGAGGCATCGAGAAGACAAGACTGGTTTCTTTGAGGGCTTTAATGCTCCCTTGAAACAAGAGCTAGCCTTGCTGTGGCCAGCTGAGCAACAACCCTGCCAGCTGAGCTTTCACTCACTCCTGTTCACCATCCACCATCCATCTCTTTGTATTCCTGGATGTTCTTTTTTCTTTTCTTTGCCCTTATTTATTTATTTATTTATTTAGAGATAAAGTCTCACTCTGTTTCCCTGCCTAGAGTGCCATGGCATCAGCCTAGCTCACAGCAACCTCAAACTCCTGGGCTCAAGGGATCCTCCTGCCTCAGGCTCCCAAGTAGCTGGGACTACAGGTGCCCACCACCATGTCCGGCTAAGTTTTTCTATTTTTTAGTAGAGATGGGGTCTCACTCTTGCTCAGCTTGGTCTTGAACTCCTGACCTCAAGCAACCCTCCTACCTTGGCCTCCCAGAGTGCTAGGATTACAGGTATGAGCTACCACGCCTGGCCTCCTTTGGCCTATTATTTGCCATCTGCCTTACTTCTTTCACAAAGCCTGAGGTCATAGATGATGGATGGGTGATAGGCATTATTAATGTCCACCAATATCTTATTCTCTTTTACTTTGGGTTAGACATTTCCAGGCCTCCTTGAAGTTAGATGCTGCCATGTGACTAGGTCTGCCCAAAGGAATATGAGTGACACTCTGGACTATGGCTTCCATGGCTTATGCTTGACTCACCAGCTCGTTCTCATCCCCTGCTGTGGCAAACCCTGAAGCTTGGTGATGAGATGGCAGCGCCACAAGATGACAGAGTCTCTTTCAGCCTTAGTCCCTATGTGACAGTGATAAGCAAAGCTCTCCCTGACACCATAAATGGGAAATAGCCTGAAATTTTAGAGTGGTTACCACAGCATAACCTGGTAATATATCTGCACATCTGACAGATATAAGTAGAAAAAAGACAATAACCATCATACACAGTCATAAGGATGTTGGCAACATGATTCATTTAACATGTATTTATTGAGTTGTCACGTAAGCACTAGGACCTAAGCTGAGAAAATAGAGAGAACATGAAGCTGCTGCCCTCAAAGAGCTCATTGTCAAAGGGAAAAATGAAAAAACATTGACAGCTATACAAACAATTATGGTAGAAGTTGACTGAAAAGCTTTTTGTTTGTTTGTTTTAAATCAGTCAAATGTGGCCAGGAAAAGTTTAGAGAATCTTTGTCTAAAGAGTACACGACTGGAATTTGGGAGCCCAGTCCTGCCATATTTTTGTAAGTCATTGCTGTTGTTGTTATTACTGATGCATTTATTATGACAGAACATGTGTGACTGTGGGGGAGACACTGAGCTTTTTTTTGCATCTGTAAAATGAAAGAAAAATAGTATTCCTCCCTTTTAGATTACTGAAATGTAAGTGCTTACATGTGAGTACAGGAATGTTTATGTGCTCTGAGTTCTTAGGACAAAAATAACATCCCAGGCAGAATGTTTAGCGAAAGGCCCCTGGTTGAGCTTTCAGTGTCTGTGTACAACTGAGCAAAGGTCACTTCCCTGAGCCGTGGTCTCCTTGTATGTCAGCGTTTCCATGGGTGACTATTGAGTTTTCACTGCGTGCCAAGTACCGCACTAGGCTGTAGGAATGGGCCAGAGAACACGGCATGGTCCCTGCCTCACTCTACAAGCCAGCAGAGAACATGAACATTAAACTTTAAGTATTATGAGTGTTACTTGCATAATTACAAATGTCCTAAGAACAATAAAGGGAATTTCACTGGATCATGTTGACTGAGGGACCTAAGTGGGTCATCAGGGATGACTCATAATCAAATCAAGTTTGGAAGAAATTGTAAAACCAATGTAACAGCATTCTTTAAAGGTGGCTGTAAGGATTTTTTTTTACATAAATGTAAAATTCATAACAAATAGTTGTTTATCAATAGATGCCAATTATTGAACAGTGTCATAGAAATCTGTGTTCAGCTCACATAATCAAAAGCAAAGAACTAAAAAGGGGGGGAAAGGATGCTGCTTTTACCACATTGTTAATCCATATTTTACTACTATCATTACCACAATCAATATTAAAACATTGCACCGAGCTGTTTTATAATTGTTTTTTTATGTTTCCCCTGACAACTCTCAATTCAACCACTGGGGAAGCCCCTGTCTTCCTGTCTGCCTTGTTTTGGTTTTGTTTCACGTACCTTTCCTGGCAACGAGGTCCATTTAGTTGACTGGTTACCATAGGAGCCTGCTTGTTCTGAAGGACAGTAAATGTTGTGGGGAAATCAGCAAACTTCAGGAAAGAAAAACTAAAAGTCTCTTGCTCAAATTGTGCGTTAACAGGTAAATTTGATTCACTCCATTCCAAATCTCTTCTAGGTGTGGTTTAATCTTGGGTGCAAATGGAAGCTTAAAGGTTTTATTGCTTTAATACCTGTGTTCTATCAAATCATTTTTATCTTTATTGGCAAGACTGTAAACAGTTTGACTAAATAAGTCCCTTGGTTTTACCGTTTTATTTTATTTGATGACTAACTTTCTTTTATTGCTTCATAAATGAACCTCATGGAATTTTTAGTTTATTTTCCATTGCATGGGGAATGAAAAGGAATTGTAAAAATGTGTTTCAATTGAGTAAATTGTTTCATTCAAACGTACAAAAGGAAAAACTAACATATACTTTGTCAGACACGTTATTTCATTCAATCCTACGAATAACCCTTTGAAATAATGTCATTGTTATTACCATTTTCTGAATGAAGAAATTGAAATTGAGGTCACAGAGAGACAATAAGCATTTTTTTTAAAAAGAGCTCAAAGTCTCTCAAGAACAGAAAGACAGTAATTTTATTATTTCAGCTGTTTATGAAATAAATTAAAATGTAGATAGTTCCTAGCAACTTAGAAAGAGTTTGATTTTTAAAAACACAAAAAAGAGGACAACTGTGCCATTCATTGTGCCATAAAAGCAAAGTTACACAGAGACAAGAGTATAAAAAACCACCAAAAAAACAAGGGGGTTAGCTCTGCTGTTTGTTAAAAAGGAAACGTCATTACACTGGTGAAAACAGTCCTGTGTTTTCATCCAACGGAAAGAAATCAGGTAGTTCCCTAGAACAGGCTTGGGCTAGTGGAAAAATCATGTCCTGGTGCGAAAGTAATGGCTGCTGTAGATTAATAACCATTTACAGCCTTTTATCTTGGTTAAACTGTTATCTTCCAGCCTGTAAAAGACAACTTGGGTTTGTTGTGGAGCTTTTTTAAGAAAACGCTCTGCCTCTTAGGAAATCCATCTTCCCATGCTTAGCTCGGGAGTTTGAAGGCATTTTGTCAATATCTTGGAAATAACATCTCTGAAATGCAGATTCTTAGCCCTGCATTAGCCCTACTACCATTGAATTATATTTTCTCTGCCTAAATAGCAGGTGTGGTGTAAAAGCAAAATGATGTCTCCATACAGAATTTCTGAGCTTTCCACCACTGAACTCTAAAGATACATTTTAGGAAAAGGCAAAAGTACAGCATTCAAATCAATTTAACACATAATGGGAAAAGTGCAGAACCAGTGGAACCAAACAGCCAATAAAATATTAACGTTCAAACTTTCCACAGCATGAAATGACCAGTGACCTGAAAGCCATGTATTAAAATTCTTCATTGAGAATCCTAAAATTAAAATGTATTTCATTAGTAACCATTTTGTCCTTAAGAGAAGAGTTTTAAGGGTCAACTTACTCTTGGCTGTTGTTACTGGAAAACTAAAATAAAAAATTAAAATTAAATTTAGGAAAATGGCATAAGGTAATATTTCATAATAATATGAAATGCTTTTCATTTCTAGACTAGCATCATGTCATCAGCCATCGTTATTCCTATTAGCAATGAGTAAAAATGAGTGGAGTTCACCTTGGATATTCCCAAAGCAAAAAATTTACCAGCTCTTCTCTATATACAGCAGGATTCCACACATTCTAATAAGTGGAGACTTCACAAACCATAAGACACGATATAGCATGGTCTGGCCAGAGAGGTTTTCAGATCAAACATGATTATTAAATAAACAAAACTTAAAGGCTCTGTGCCTATCTACACTTGACAAACAGTTAGGATGTAAACTGTCAGCCCCGGGACTCAGTTGTCTCCTGGTATCTTGCATACTCTATGCAATTTGCTCTGAATCACTGTCTAAAAAAAAAAAAAAATTCCAATGATTTATTCTCCTCTAATCTTAGTAGAGAGCATTTCCACACCAAAGTGGACTTTATTTTTTCTTCCACTCTCAGCACGGAGTAAGAGAAAAGGTCAGGAGCCTGCTTGCTAATCCCTCCTCTGCCACAAATCACCTCTAAGACCTTGAATAAGTCACTTGCCATCTGGGCCCTCCCTCCTTGCTTCATCTGCAGAGTGTGGGGCTGCCCAGGAAGATTTTGAAAGCCCCTTCCAACTTGAAGACTCTGTGATAATACAGAGCAGTTCCCAGGTGTCTGGCAAAACTCCTAGTTTCTGTCTCTGTTGTTTCCCAATGTACATTTAAATTATGGGTCCCTCAACTAAATTTCAATAAAAAGGCTCCTTACCCAGGGTTAATTGCAAGTTTAGGGAAAGGGAGAGCCCACACAAAGAGCTGTTGAGAGCCCAGCAATTGCCACCAGGATTAAAATCAGCATTTTTGTTTTGCCAAAATTCTTCTCTGAGGTCTCCCAGGCCAATCCTCTTAATAAAAGAAGCAGGTTCAGCTAGACTGGCCACACCCAGTCTAACAAGAGTGGGAATGTCAAGACATCGTTAAGTTGCTGTCATTGGAAATTGAACTTTTATATCTAATCCAGCACTAGCATTTCTTACTCAGGGCAAAACCAGAAACAACAAACTTATAACAACAACAACAAAAAAGTATTTGCTTAAACCCAAGAAATATCTATTGCTTGCCTTTAATATGCCCAGCCCCAGAGCCATGGTAACAGTTTCATAAGTCCAGCCCCTCCTACTCTCATTTTTTTTTAATTCAGCATATTACTGGAGTACAAATGTTTAGGTTACATATATTGCCTTTACCCTGCCCAAGTGAGAGCTTCAAGCCTGTCCATCTCCCAGACGGTAACCCATCCCCTCCTCCTCTCTCTCACCTGCCCGACACCCGATGAATGCTACTACTGTATGTGCACATAAGTGTTGATTGATTAATATCAATTTGATGGTGTGAAAATCCTACTCATATTCTACCCCACAACATACCAAATATATTAATACACATCCACATCTCATCCTAAATATTTCTTGAAACTACAGAAGGATCTTTATAATTTGGCTTTTGAAACTATTTCATTTTGAGATTATTTCTCTTATTTTGTAGCCTATAATTTCTTTTTCAGCTCTCAAACATTTTCATCAGCCTTTAAAAAGTTTCATGTGTATAGTGGCCAATAAGTTAAAATCTCCATGGTTAGCCTATGTTCAGCATTCTTCTAAAAATATACCAGACCATCAGAACTGGACCACAGAGTAAAAGGTACAATCACTGAAGCCTCATCCAGACACCCTCCAGTTATATCCATAAAGCCAAACTATATTCTGGAGACTCCAAAGCCAAATCAGGGCCCTTAATCGGCAAGATGACCAAATTCAGGAAAAGGAACAGAAGGACAGGATTGTTTCCCTTCAGAATATCAGTTTGAGAACCATTCAAATATAGCTCTACACAGACTTTATGCCTTCCTAAGAGTTGGTTCTTCCTGTCTCATTACACACTGACCTTTGAAACAGAACGTGGCCCTATGTGACATAGCTATATTGAAAGGTGCTTCAAAGTTCCCGAGATGGGAGTTTTCAGGCAAAGCCACCTGGCACCAGGGAAGGCAGGGATTGTAAACCAGTACTTGGTATTGGAAAAACAATCAGTCTGCCAGAACAGGCGTCTTCTGTATTCCAACACCAGGTATCTAATCTAGAAAACATTCTAATTATTCTCATTTTTTCCATGGCAAAATACAAGCTGTTGCCTCAAGAGGAAAAAAAAAAAGAAAGAAAGAAAGAAAATCGCAGATAATCTTGATTACAGGGTCAAGGATCCATTTAGGACAGCTATTCTTATTCAGCGTCATTTTCTACATCAAGAACGTATTTCAATAGGCCTCTTTTGAGCAATTCAAAGCAAAATCACCTTGAGTGTTCAGGAAACGGACTAAGCCAATAAAGTCCATTGAAAATTGTGACGGTAAACCTGTTCAAGATTATGCAGTTTAGAATCACATGTATGAAACAGTTCCTTCTTAAAATGTCCTAGATCTCAGGTGAACGCTAGCCCTGCCCAAATCTTTCATGGCCCCAAGGCTTGGTTAGCACCCAAAGACACACGGCAGTGCTTAGAGACCTTCTGGAGATACGTGGATCTTCTACCCCTAACCCAAAATCAGCACATACGCCTGACAGTGGAACAGAATATGTACAATCCACACTTCCCTCCTGGAATATCCAAAATATATTATGTCCATGCTGGAGAGGGCTCCTCTATGAAATGACATTTGCTGGACAGAGATAAAATGCCCTCCCCAGCAGCAGTCAATTCCTGATGATAAATCTGCCTTCTTCCTTTATCCAGGACAGAGGGAAATAGCAGAGGGTGGGGAGGGCACTGGGACCCGCCGCTGTCAGCCCACACAACTCCTCTCTTCGAAGCAGAGAACAGCACTGACTGCAAAGAAAGGAGAGCCATTTGTGGAACAAACTAAACAAATTTCAGTTTTTCTACTTCTGCCCACACTTAAGGTGAAAATCATAGCACAGGTATCCATTTGTATATTTCAGAAGTGTGCTTCCTGGCCTTTCCCTGAGTTATGTATTATTCCATTAGAGAAAATGATAGAAATTTCTATAATTTAGAAGTGACTAGCCCAACCTCTCTTCTTTATGGTGATGGGTTGTTTTTATTCAATTGGAAGCTAGTACCAGATATAATAGTACCTCTCATCTCTGATTTAATAGCAGATGGACAGCAGTCTTCATATTTGTTTTGTTAAGTTGTTTTTTAAAAGGCTCTACTCATACGATCTTATGTGGGTGTCACTGACTGTGTGATATATTAATAGCATCCCTTCTTTTCTACTAATTGTATGTTGGATTAGACAAAATTCCTAGTAAAAGCAACACACTGTGGTCAGGGCATTACAGCTTTCAAGTAGGATGTGACAAAAAACAGGTAAGAATATTCTCTAAGAAGAGGACTATGCTGGAAGAAAACTGAGTTAGGTGGCTTATTAGGATTCTTATTGAATTTTAAGAACTTTCTGATTTATTTTGCTCTTAGGAGGGGTTCATGCACTGTCCTTTGAAAACACATTATGTAGTTTGTAACCATATCTGCCATGATTAACATTTTCGAGAGAGTTTAATTTTTAAATGAACTTGGGAGATTTACCACTGGGACTACTTTTAAAACTTGTAAGTTTTTAAAACTTGTAAGGTTATTTCATAACCTTATAAAAATTATAAAAAATTTTGCTATTTACTCTGGCTTCTGATGAGAAGTATGTATAGAATCTCCTTATTTCAATTAATATTTTTCTTACTAATTAAGAAATGGAAGCCCAAATTTATGAAATGACTTGCTGCATTGTTACTTAGCGACCTGACTTCAAGAGTTCTTTCCATCACATGCTGATACTCTGATCTATTTTTAATAATTTGTGTCAATTTGATTAGATCTGTGGAAGAGACTTAAGTGTCTTCTAGTGCAGTTATTCTTTTTTGTCCTCTAATGAGGTCTTTGAGAATCTTGAAATTAATCATTCATTCATTCATTCAACAGATATTATTGAACCAATACCGTATACTGGAGATTTTAAGTGGCTGAGGTAGAAGGGGAGTACAAAGTACAAACCCTAAAGAAAGTCCTAGTCTGGCAGGGGAGATATTATGCCTCAGCAATTGTCAGGACTGCACAGTAGATAGTGTCTAGGGCCTATGGTATTTTCAGAGGCCATGAAATGTTTTAATTTTAATATCTTTTGAAACAAAAGAATAAAAGAATATATCCAGGCTGGATTATATTTGTCTCTATATCAATGCGGCCATAAAATACAACTTTCACAATTTTTTTTCCATAAATAAAAGGTTTCACAAAGGCAAAAGTGCCCAGTATCCATGAAAGTCATAGCATGGCTCTCAAAACAATGCTCCAAATATTCTATTCCAAAATTCTGTCCTAAAACATTCAGAAAGGTGAATGCTTCATTTACTCCAATTGCCACCTTAGAGGCCTTATATATCTACCCCCTACCTCCATTTCTGGACAGCACTCGTGGGAATTTTGCTTCAAGCTAAAATTTCCTTCACAGAGGTCAGGCCACAAAGATAGCTCACGTGATTCACCAGCAGAGAATAGTTTTCTGCTCTCTGGAACCAAGCAGGCTTTCTATACAGACATCCTAGAATTAAAACACCATGGCCTCAAATTTATGCCATTTTATGAACTTGGCAAAGCCTACAAAACAGATTAATTTGAGATTTTCCAAACTATATGATGTTAATAGATGTTCCTAGAAAAAAAAATTCTGTGACCCAATAATTTGGGTACAGGCTATGTATAATATACCCTGTTCTTATTGATTATCAATGAACATATTAAATGTTATCAGAAGTTAAACTGGAAAGAAACTTGGTTAACTTTGTTGAATCCAGCACTTTCCAAACTTATTTGAACACAGGGTTGTTGTTCAAGAATATTTATTAACATTTCATGGGAAACTAATGTGCCATGGAATGTAATTTGGAAACATTGGTTATACCAGGCAGCAGCAAACATTTTAGATAAAGAGCCATATCATAAATATTTTAGTCTTTATGAGCCAGATATTCTCTGTCACAGTTACTCGATTCTGGAGTTGTAGTAGGAAAGCAGCCATAGACATTACATAAACAAATGGGTGTGGCAGTGTGTTCCAACACAACTCTACTTACAAAACAAGCAGTGGGCTGGATTTGGCCCAAGGGCTCTGGTTTAATTTGCCAGCCCCTGGTCTATACTTTCCACTAAAACTTTTCAGAATAGCTATAGCTATACCAGAAAGGTTCCAAAGTCATCTTATTTCGAGTTAACATTCAAAAACAATCAATTCATCCTAAATTTTATATGTGAAGTATATTTTTGGACTGAAAGTAATTTCAACCCAAATAAATGGCTACTCTTTCCATCAAGGGTCTCAAAAATGTTTGCCAAAACACAGGAAGGATATCCACTAAAAAAAATAAAATAAAATAAGCAGTGGTTACCATTAGATGTGGGACTATAAAAGATTTTTGTTTTCTTCATTGAACTTCTCTATAACATTTTTGTAATCAGTGGAACAAAACAGCGAAAGTTATTTTTTAAATAATCCTCCCAAAGTTCAATCTTTTGCAAAGCCTTTCTCTCTAATGCCACCTCATATTTGCATGGCACTTTGTAGTTCCCAAGGTCTTATATGCTCTTTTTTTTTATTAAAAAAAAATTTTTTTAAGTGACAGAATCTCGCTATGTTGCCCAGGTTAGAGTGTAGCACTCTACAGCCTAGAACTCCCGGACTCAACGGATCCTCCCACCTCAGCCTCTCGAGTAGCTGGGACTGTAGGCATGCCACCATTCCCAACTAAGCCTTAGACGGTCTTTATTTCCATATGGCCTTCCCACTTCTCCTTTTACATAAAACAGGAAAAATATAAATTCTGCTCTGTTTTCCTCAGTCTGTTCTCCACACTCTCCCTCTCTTTTATGATTTAAATTCTCACCTTTTTGTGGCTATTTACTAAATTTACATACCTAGTCCTAATCCATCTCTTCTTATCATAATCACCTTAAAATTTATTCAATATGCAGACCCTTGACTGTACCTGAAATCTAATTGCTCAAAATGTTCCAGGATAGAGCCTGGGTGTATTATGAAAAATTCCACAGGAATTTATATGTTTACTCCTGGTTTAAAATTTTTTTAAAAAACTTCTTTTGAGAGATTTAATCATGTGGTATAATATTTTTTTCTTAGTTTGTCTTCTGCACCAGATTGTTAAAATAAAGGAATGTGGCTTATATATCTTTTTATAATTTTTATAAATTATAAAAAGATATATAATTGAACCCATCTTCGTGGTCACAAATGTGCATTTCCTGCTTTGTCCTGCTCTCTCAGAATGGTACCACCATCCACCTTACTCCCAAAACAAAAACCCAAATATCAACCATAACTCACCCTTTTGCCTATTTCATCCACCTTACACAATTATTAACATTTATGCACAACTGCAAAACAAAAACCTCTAAAAACACAAGGAGTTTCCATAACTCACCATGCACCAAAACTGCTCTGAAGTGATTGAGGATTATTAATAGTCTTGATACATCTCATTTATTGTGAATATGTGTATGTTTTACTGTGCAAATATTGATGTCTTGATTATTGCCCAGACCTTCATAAGGGTATTACATAATATATTTTGTATACATCGTATTACCTAAGATTCTTAAGTCTGAAAACATTTGGTCTCAGCAAGTACCAGTGATCATAGACTTGTACCTCCTAAATCCTAAATAGCTCTAAAGCTCTTCCAACTTTCTCCATCCTCCTCAGATAAAGACAACTATCATCTCTTGCCTGGATTGCAGCAACGGCACCCAACTACTCCCTCTCTCTTGCCTCCCCCAATCCATTTTCTTCCTGCAGCCAGAGTAATCATTCTTTTAAATAAAAAGGCGGGGTGCAAATATTCTCCTGTATGTTGCCTCTACCATAAAATCCAAATTCAGAATGTGGCCTAGAAAGCCCAGGTTCTGGTCCTGCCTTACTCTCCAGCCTATTTCTTTTCACTTTCTACCCCAGCTTAGCGACACCCAATGCCTTCTAGTTCCTCCATGTCCTGCTCTCTTTCAGGTTCAGACTTGAGGCTGGACTCAGTAAATATTTGTTAAACAAATAAATAAAGTCTGACTTACTTCCTGGACTACTAAGAGAGATCTGAGCAGAGATCCATTATTTCATAATTCTTCTCCTTTTGGTGTGAGAAATGGGAGGTGAAGGAAGCAATGACTGTAAATGATGGTATTAGTTAATAAAAATAATGATATGGACATGAGTAACCTAAGTGTTGTAACCAGACACAAATGTTCTGTTGCTCTAATAACATTTCACAAGCAATTCCAGGCATTTGAGCCATTCTCCACTAGTTGCTGCTCTAGCTAAAATTTAACATTGTAGTAGCACCTCTAGTTAAAATTATTCAACATCTGTCATGCACATAACACTTGATATAACTTGTATAAATTATTTCTAATGAACATATAAGGTATGTTTACCATATAACATATACATGCATTATTATCTCAGTTTTAAGGATAAGGAAACTGAGGCTTCTAGAGTTAGACTGATTTTGTCTAAGGTCACAGATTTGACAAGTGACAGAAATGGGGTTTGAACTGGTTATACTGCTAGGCAAGCCTGCAGTGGTGAATCATGAGGGACAGGGAAGGGAAGCCAGTCAGAGTAGCAAATGGGAGTATCAGAGTAAACAGGAAGGAAAGAGGGAGGAAGAAACGGCACAGAACTTATAAACTCCCTAATTATAAATATATCTGGCTAGATTGTAAATTCTATCAAGGAAAGGTCCAAATTCTTTTACTTCTTTATCTCTTATACCACCTAGGACAGGATTGGGGACAGCACAGGTACTCAATGAATATGTAGGAACAGACCACTCATTAATAAGATGTTGCCTAAGTATCACTAACATTAATCACTACCTGTTTTTCTCCACCCTTAAGATAGAGTACAGAAGAGGTCAGGGCAAGGTGTGGTAGGTGTAGCGGGGCTTATCAGTAGAAGGAATTTTAATGCCTATAAAAATCTCTTCATTAAACTCTGACACAAGATAATATTTGAAAAAGCACTGATTGCCAATAAGCCAAAGTTCTGGGTTTGACTTTTCAAGAATTGAGCTAATGAGAAACAAGTTGGAGTTCTATCAATGAACTGTTTAGATACTTGTTCTTACATTCACAAATATTTATTAGGCATTCTGTAAGCAAGGCTAAGGCTATGGATGGAAACATTCAAACATCCAGATGTATCCAATTGGAATAAATATGCCCTTTGTTTGCCTAAAAGTTCCAAACAAAGATTTTCTATGGGAGGTGGGGGAGCCAAGTTTATTACTGGAACAATTGTACCATCTTTGACTAAACACTTCAAAGAAGCATTATAAGTACTCACTTTTCTGCAAAGATGACAGTGTGTCTGAATTCCGGATCTTGGTGGGTAAGCTTCTATGGTCCACCTCTGCGAGCACCAGCCTCCTGCTCCTTCAGAAAGTCCCAGTGAGGACAGAAGGCCTCTGTCCTGGGCTTGTACATGGATACTTATGGTATCTATGTGTTGATTCCAAGAGGAATCCCAGGAAGAGGCAAAACTAAAAAAGTCAGGTAAATAAAGAATAAAATTGTGAAATCTGGAGACGTTAGAAAGGAACCACAGTTTGTGTTAAGCCCGTGCCCTTGATGTGCATAAACCAGAATTTTCAAAAGGCTGTGGAACCAGAGGAACTCCCCATATTTCCAGTGGTCAGTGGAAATTAGAGTACTTTACACCTTAGCGAGGGGACAGAGGCAGGATCCAAAGAGAACACATCACAAACGCTCAGACTTGGAAGATTACAGGTCTGGTAGTTCCTCAATCCTGTTGCCATCAAAAACACCTGGAAAGCTTTTTCAAAATTGGAGGCATAGGCCCATGCTACATGCCTAGATTTCCCAATGGGTAGGAGCTGGTAATCTGCTCTATTAAGCTCCCCTGGTGATTCTGAAGGAGTCAGCCTACTGGTTTATTAAACAACATTTGGAAACCCAGATGTAGTCTAACCCATTTTATTTTATAAATGAGGAAACTGTGGCCTATAGAACCTAAATGTGGGTTTTGAAAATAGTCTTTCTTCAACTTTACTTTTGAAAACACCTCAAAAACGATAGTAATACAATTTCTTAAAGTCATAAATAAAAAGGACAGGAAATAAAGATTTTCAATAAAATGTTGTAATCCGAAAATCAGAAGTAAGAGTGCTAATTTAACAAAGTAGAGAAAATTGAATGTAAGCAAGGAAAGACAGAATTTCATCACTCTAAATGGAAAAAAAAGCAATCGCATTCATTGTATGTGCCTTTATGCCACAGAAACCCTGTAAGTCTCAAGAATTGAGGTAACAGACACCTAAAGGCAGTGGGTGAGATATAAGACTTAAAACAGAAAGATTCTTGAAAGTCTCTAGAAGGAGCAGTTAGATCTCCAGATACCTCTCTTGCCATAATAAACCATTTCTCTGTTTCTCCTTAATCAAGTAGAAGACTAAAGCTTTAGTCTCTGGAAAACTGAACCCAAGGCTCTGGACAGAGAAATGCCAGCTATAGTTAAGAGCAGGCAGGAGGCACCATATTGAAAATAAGAGGATTAAGTGAAAATCTACATGCTGAATGGTAAGACTTTTTGCCTCTCAAATGAAGAAGCTACAAATTAGGAAAGTGAATTCAACTCTGGAGAAACAGACAGCCCAATAGTAAAGGACCATAGACATTGGCCTTTGGGGTTTACCCAGTAAAATTGCTAAATCCCAATTCAATCACTTTACAGTCAAGTCTACCACTAATCAGCAAGCCCTGTCCATAAAAACAGAGTTTCCAATAAATTCTCCACTGTGTCATCCTCAAAGATGAAATAGGATCATGAGATACCTAAGGAAAAATACTAGCATGAAAATAGGCAAGAACAATTAAATCAAATAAATAATGAAGTGGAAATGCTGAAAATAAAGAAAATTTTTTAAAAGCTCAAAAATTATACTTCATATCTTTAAATAATTAACATATTTAATCCATGAGTCAGATTAGAACTTTTTTAAAAAAAATTTTATTGTCTATATCTAAGGTATAAAGCATAATTTTTTATTACTTTCAGAATATTACAGGGATGCAAACATTGTAGTTATATGAATTGCTTTTGTACAGTTTGAGTCAAAGTTACAAGTGTGCCCATCACCCTGAGAATGTGCATTGTACCCATTAGATGTGTATTTACCCATCCCTTCCTCCCCTCCCCACCTGCTTGGTTTCTATTGAGTTTTACTACCATATGTGCACATGAGTGTTGCTCGATTAATTCCAAATTAATAATGAGTACATGTAGTATTTGATTTTCCATTCTTGCGATACTTCACTTAGACGAGTAGTCTCCAGGTCTATCCAAATTGTTACAAAAGATATTAGTTTACCATTTCTATGGCTGAGTAGTATTCCATGGTATTCATAACCACATTTGATTAATCCACTCATGTATTGAGGAGCAATTGGTTTGATTTGACATCTTTACGATTATGAATTGTGCTGCAATAAACATTCTAGTATGAGTGTCTTTTTCATAAAATGACATTTTCTCCTTTGGGCAAATACCTAATAATGGGATTGCTAGATCAAGTGGTAGGTCTACTTTTAGCTCTTTGAGGTATCTCCATACCACTTTTCATACAGACTGTACTAGTTTGCAGTCCCACGTACAGTGTATAAGTGTTCCTTTCTCTTTGCATCCACACCAGCAAAGATGAGGTCATTGGAGCGGGCCAGAATCCAATATGACTGGTGTCCTTATATAAAGAGGGAAATCTGGACACACAGAGAGGAGAATATCATGTGAATACACATACCCAGGGAAAAGAACACTATGTGATGACAGAGGCAGAGATTGGAACGCTGCAGCTGCAAACCTAGGAAGGCCAAGGATTGGCAATCACCAGCAGAAGCTGGAGGGGGCAAGGATGGATTCTAACCAGGGTCTCAGAGTGCGCGTGGCCCTGCTGACATCCTGACTGCAGAGTTCTAGTTTCCAGAATGATGAGATGGTAAAATTCTGTTGGTTTGAGCCACCTAGTTTGTGGCACTTTGTTATAGCAGCCCTAGGAAACTAATATGTCAGTGATGTTCTCGAGATCCTCAACAAAACCAAGTCCCTTCTTGTCCTAGTAGAGGAGAAAAAGGACTTCCATTGTATGTCTCAGAAGGCACTATTGCAGCAGCATAGTTTGGGGGCATGTCCTTCTGATGCCCAGAGTAAGACATATCAAGCCTTCCCAGAAGAAAGGCCTCACATACACCTGGAGGGGCCAGGTGGCAGGCAAATCGTTCATTAATCACAATGAGGGTGGCCAGGCATCCCAAAGATGGGCTGGCAGAGTAACTGTTAAAAGCAAAGTAAAATAAAACAAAACACAGACTTAAAAGCTGTAACACCTATTTATTTCAAACATAGCATTAGTATCTAAAAGTCAAAGTGTTGAATTATATGCAGGTCTCATCAGTTAGCTTTCTCTTAAGCTTCACATTCCTTATAGGACAGTTTGGTGACTAAAATTCATTACCAAGTGGCATTTGTTTAGGAAGACCAAGGCCCCACAGAAGAAATTATGCCAGGAATGCCTTTCTGAGACATTGCTTTGCAGTCTTTTTGTAAAGATGAAATATTAAAATAGTGAGCAAAAAGCATTACCCCCATGTGGGTATTGTTGCTAGTTTCTTAACAACATAATTTTGCAAAATAAAAAGGAAGGTTTATTATCCCCATTAGTTCACTGGTGGAAATTAAACACAAGGGCCAGGAGAAAAGCAATGTATGTTCTCACCGTTGGATATGCAAATGGAGTGTGTGAAGCTATCCCCATTAGCTTGCTGTCTGCCCAGAGAACCAGGCTCTGCATCTGACATTCCTTACAGGTTAATTGGGGACATCTGCTTATTTGAAGAGTCTAGCAATTATTCTGAGGAACTGAATAGCCAAACCTATACCATTTGATTATGACTGAAAATGCAGAGCTTAAGTCTTCTCAAAAAATTTTTTTAGAAAAGCATGTTTTAAAGGTGGGAAGAAAGAAATCTGAATTCTGCCCAACAGTTGATGCTGACATTTAGTACTGTCAAGAATATTAAATTGTCTCATCCAGACTGATTTTTAAGCCATATATTACAAATAGGTAAGCTAGGCACTTAATACAACGCAGCTTCTGTACCAGCTGGAGAACTGAATGATTCTAAAATATTCTAGGATTATCATCTACTTCACTGTCCCTGTAGAATCTTCTGATTAAGTGAGGAAGCCCAGAAATACAGACATGAAAGGAAGATTTTATTTTTAGTTGTTGCCGTTGGCAAAAGTTCTCTGCCTAAAGGAAGAGAATTTATTCTGAAGAAATAGAGTTTTCTTTCCTGCCACATAAAGAAATAAAAATAGCAAAGGCCTCGTAAATTACCATTTTTCAGTGTCAAGATGCCTCGTTGTGCAGCTGATAGTTAAGTGAGGGCTGTTACAAAGTCACTCTGCAGGCAAGAGTCCCCTGCCTATTTCCTAACACTAAAATGACAACTGAGAACAGGTGAATAGGCCTTTGGGCAAAAACATATTTTTTTTCCACGAACAGGTATAGGTTTCAGAGAAGGCCAGAGATGACACAGACTTCCTCATCATTATCATACACCTCCCTTCCACTAGCAAAATTCTCAGTGTCAAAAAGTAGTCACACATCTCTTATACCATTGCTAAAGATGTCAGAAGGGAATGTGTCCCACATGTGTAAAAGCTTAGGCACTCCCCTAAGTGGCCTTGCCAGTGAACCTGCTGAAGGAGGCTCAGAATGGGTCAAAATTAGAGATTTGGCCACAGCCACCCTATGTCCACAGTTTGATCTAATTGACTTCAAGCAAAAGGAGTTAAAAGACTCCACACACTGGAGCTCAGCATCTCTTTTGTTGCCTTTACTGTTGCCTTTCCTGATGGCTTCCTCACATACTAACTTCTAATTTACCCTCACCCCAAGATTTCCCTCCCTATTCCCCAGGACCATGAATATGGTGATATACCATGCCCATGACTATGTTGCTTTACATAGGAAAAGGGATTTTGCAATGCAATTGAGATTACTAATCAGTTACCTTAAAATAGGGAGATTATTTGAGAGGGACTATTCGAATCACATGAGCCCTTTTTATCCAACTGGTAGCAGTAGGGGAAGCCAGAGATATTAAAAGTGCGAGAGGGATTTGATACAAGGGAGGTTCTCCATTGCTGAGTAGAGGTAACCATAGGCTAGGACCTGAGAGAAGACTCAAGGAGACGAAGGTGGTCCCCATATGACAGCCAGCAAGAAAACAGGGACCTCAGTCCTACAGTCACAAGGACTTGAATCTCACCAACATACTGAATGAGTCTGAAAGTGCAGTCTTCCCCAGAGCCTCCAGACAAGAGCCCAGCCTGCTCAATACCTTGATTTAGACCTTGTGAGATCCTAAGTAGAGAATCCAATGGTGCCTGTCTAGACTTTTGACTTACAGAACTGTGAGCTAATAAATTCACGTTATTTCAAACTGCTAAATTTGTGGAAATCTGTTACTCAGTAACAGAAAACCCATATATTCTGTGCCTGAGACACTGTCCTTGTGGCCTGTCCAGTAACCTGATTCCTCTGAGGTACTGGTCCTGCCTTCTTCTTACCTCTTCTTCAAAATTTCCAGCCCAGTGCCTGGATTCCTACTACCTGCTCAAAAGATTGCCCTGGTCCTAATGGATTATGAGCCTACCTAGATTCCTGAAATCTCTGACCTCTGATTTATGCCTTCTGAGGACACCTGATCATTGGGCTTTCCTGCCTCCTCCTATTAAATACATGTCCACATCCAATGCCTATTATCCACATACATTTATGAAAAGAGCATGGACTTTGAAAGCAGCCAGGATTTGTAATCTCAACTCTACCTCTTACTATTGATGTGACATTAGGGAAGTAATTAAGGCTCTAGGGACTCATTTTTCACATTGCAAAGTGGAAATAATATCATGTAGTTTGTAATATTTTCTGTGGATTAATGCTAATGTACAAAAAGTATATAGTAGCTTATTATCATTGCTACCACTTTTGATATCAATTTATACAACAAAATTGTGTGTTCTTCCTGCTGAGATAGACTCCCCCCCAGAGCCTTCAAGCCAGGTCTGTCCTGCAATCTCTGTTTTGGTGGGTAGTTTCAAGTCCCCACCACTCTCAGTTGTCATACTATGGTAACCTCACTATGGTTCAGCTCCCAATACAGGACACACCATTCATTCATTCATTTGTTCATTCAATAAACAGCTATTAGGGCCTTCCCGTGTACCAGGCACAGGGGATATAACAGTGAGACAAAGTAGTAAGACCTCAGAGTTTATGTTCTAGTGTGAGCCTTGCAAGATAGAGTCATTCCATGTGATGTGTGAATTCACTGCCATTTTGAAGTTACCTCAGGACCTTGAGAGTCATAACTACAACCACCATTGCTCTGGAAATGTGTGGGAATGTGATCAACATCATTCTTACATCAAAGAACAGCAAGCATTGCCTCTCACATCTGACAGCTGAGATTTAACACTCCTTTTACAAGAGAAAAGAACAAAGGTAGTAACTTTTATGTGGTAATGAAATGCTCATGTTATATTTTAGTGAGTTAATGAAAAATATCACTTCGTTTCACTGATTTGAGTAATGAGTCCATAAAGAGAAAGCAAGGCTGTGGCCGAGACTAGGAAATACTGTAGAAGTATGTGAACAATTTGCTAGTCCGTATCTCAGACTAGCTGCTTAAAAACAGAAAGAAAAAAAAAAAAAAAAATCCTAACTTCCCATTGGAAGCAAGCCCTGACTGTCCACGGAGGCCATTTTGTAACCCAAAAGAGCTCATTGCAGAGAACCGCTGAATTTATCTCAATGGCAGTTCATCACGGTGAGTGTCAAGCCTGAACAGCAGAACTGCATGAAAAGTCTGTCTGTGTCGGACCCATCCAACACCACGGCTTTTGTAAAAGAGAAGCCTTCACTGAGGTGTCGGACCAACATCATCAATATTACTGTTTACAGTTTGTGTTGCAAAGAAGTAAATAAAAAGTGAGGCTACCAGGAAAACAGAGTCTTCATTGAGTCACCTCCTGTTTACGAGTAATCATACCAAGTGTTTCTTGGATTGGCAAAACTGACCTCTATATTTTTATATTAGTAACATTTTCCAGTAGCTTCTACCAAAAGGTATCTGAGCACCTTGTGTTGCGAAATTCAGAGAAATGGAAAACATTAAAACAAATAAGCCTTGTCTCCCACTGCAGCCTGCTGGAAAAGAAATTCTACCTTTCCAAGGGCATCAGCCTAAATGAGGCCTCAGTTCTTAGATTCTTTCATCAGTTGCCTTAGAAACGCTGAGAATGTGGTGAGTGCCTCCAATCAGCAAGGCAATACTGGGATAGCTTTAATCACCTGTTACTGGCCAAACGCACACTTGAGTGAAGGTGAAATTGGTATTCACTGTGACTGGCAGTCTGCATTTTGCAGATCCTTTTGGAAGTCTATCTCCTACATCAGGAAGAGTGTTAGGTACTCTGGTATTAGGAATTTTTGTCTATCAGCCTTTGGTGACTTATCTCAGCTGGAAAGCACTCTTGGAAAAAAGTGAAATTCAATCCTGTTGAACAAATTATTTTTTGAATTTCTACTATTTACAAGATACATAGGGAAAATGGTAATAAAGGATGTTCACTCTCATTTCTAGAGAGCAATAGGAATTTACAAAATAAACTATGATCCACCATGATATGACTATTAAGATGGTGAGGGAAAAATTTTCTTTCTATCATTTGTTTAATTTTACCAGATGAAGGCAGACTTTGAATTTATAGGTAAATTGATAAATCATCACATTTTAAAGTTTAATCTTTGAGACCTCCAAAATATTTATTATTTAAGTAAACATAACCAAAATTTTGTAAAGGTCACAGTGTGGGTTCTGAAATCAGTCTCCAATTTCGGCCAAGGAAATTAGATTTAACTCTTCAACAGCATCACAAAACAGAGATTCTGGCAGTTTTCTAAATTCTCTTGTGTGTTTGACTCTAGGCTTATTCCAATTCTTTATTGGTATCTTCTTCTATCAGGACATTTAATTCTGAGCTCATAGAAGTTTTTTGTTTGTGTGTTTATGTGTTGTTGTTTTCTTTTTTCTGACGTTCTTACTCAAACTTGATTCTTGACATATTACGTCTTTTTTTTTTATTTCCTTCTCCATCCTTCCCTTCTCCCCCCCACCTCCCATTTAGATACCAAATGTTAAACATGTAGTTTCATATTTCTCCATACTCACATCTTGCACACATACAGGGGTAAAAAGACTATTATTATTTTACCAAAATGGTACCATATTGTATGCAAAAATTATATCTTGCTTTTTTTTCACTTAGCAATACATAACATCCCTTCAAGTTAGGTGATGTAGGTCTAATTTATTCTTTTGTGTGTGTGTGTTTTCAAATACAATTTTTTATTTTACTTTTATCATATTAAAGGGATATATGATTATATATGTATGTGTGTATATAGGTACACGTGATGCATACACATGAGTATATTCATTTATATATAAGATACATATACATACCCATTTGGAAAAATAGAGTACAAAGAAGGCCAGGTGTGGTGGCTCATGCCTGTAATCCTAGCACTCTGGGAGCCTAATTTATTCTTTTAGTAGATTTATAATACTTCATATTACAAATATACCACAGTTTATTTACCCATTCTTCTATTATACTTATTTACTTTGTTTTTCAGTGATGTTATTCTAGAAACAGAGCTGTAGTAAACATCCTTATAGACTAGTGTTTTTGTTTCTATGGTCCAGAATCATAGGAATGGACCTGCTGAGTCCAGTGATATATATATATATATATATATATTTTTAAATATTGCCAGATTGCTTCCCAAAAAGAACATTCTTCCAGCTATGTATTAGAATATCCTTTACCCCAAATTTCCACCTACAGTGGGTGTAACCTTATTTTAAAATGTTTCAAACTGATGTATAAAAACAATTATTTTATTTGCATTTTCATTTGCATTTCCTTGACTAGTAAAAATTCAAACACCTTATTGCTTGTTTATTGCCTCATCTGGGCTTATTTCTCTATAAATTAACTATTCAAATTCTTTGTCCATTTTCTTTTGGTGTGTTTATTTGATCTTTATCAAGTGCAAGCTCTCATGTGTTATGGGAAATAGCATTTTAATTGTCATTTGTGTTGCAAATATTTTCAACTATTGATTTTTACATATCACCTTCTTCATTTTTTTATTCTATTTTTTACAAATAATGATTTACTCTACCTGGAATTTACATGGCAAAAGATAGGGTCTAATTTTATTTTCTTCTGGGTGGAGGCCAGTTTTACCAGCACCATTTATGAGCTAACCATCTTTTCCCTTTGAATTTTAAAATATGATATCATTTTTCCTGCTCCTATTCAGTTTGTCAATTTCTGTGCTAGTACCTCTCCATAATATTATCTAATATGCTTAATTCCTCCTCACTATTCTTGCTTTCTTAATTGTATTGACTATGCTAAATATTAATTATTCAATATGATTTTTTAAATCATCTTGTCAAATATCCCCTACCCCAAGTACACTCAGGGTTATTCATTGGCGTTGTATTGAATTTATATATTAATTTTCAGAGCATGGATGTTTTTATAATTTTAACTCTTCTCATCTAAAGTAGGTCATCTTGATCCATTTGTTTAGATTTTTATGTCTTTACATGAGAATTTATGGCATTTTTTCTTTTTTTTCTTTATTGAAGTATAATTTACATATCATGCCTTTACTCTATTTTAAGTGTACAATTAAATGGTTATTAGTAAATTTACCAAGTTGTACAGCTATTCACATAACTCAATTTTAGAGGATTTCCTTCCCCTTATTGAGACCCCTAACACTCTTCCCCAACTATATTTCAAGCATGCCCCTCCCCTCCACAGTGCTCCCCACATCCCTCAGATGTGGGTCTATCCCCCAACCCCCAAATCCCTAGTGAACACCACCACCATTTGAGCACCATAGTGTTAATCAGTCAGTATCAATTTGATAGCGAGTATAAGTGGGGTCCATTCTTCGGGTCTTGTGTCACCTCACTTTGAATAATGGGCTTAAGCTTAATCAAGGATAATACAAGCGGTGCTAGCTCACTGTCGTTTCTTAAAATTGAGTAATATTCCATTGTAAATATATACCAAATTTTAATAATCTACTCATGAATTGACGGGCACTTGGGTTGTTTCCACAACCTCACAATAGTGAATTGTGCTGCCATAAACATTCGGGTGCAGATGTCTTTAAAATAGAATGTCTTATGTTCTTTTGGGTAGATGCCTAATAATGCTATTGCTGGATTGAATGGTAATTCTATTTTTAGTTCTTTCAGACATTGGCCTAGGCAAAGAATTCTTGAAGAAGACCCCAAAGTAATTAATGCAACAATAAAAATAAACAAATGGAATCTGATCAAATTAAAAAGCTTCTGCACAGCCAAAGAAACTATCACTAGAGCAAATAGACAACCTACAGAATGGGAGAAAATATTTGCTCTCTACACCCCCGACAAAGGTCTGATAACAGGAATCTACCCAGAACTCAAAAGAATTAACAAGAAAAAATC
>CAUYRT010007638.1:0-25368 GCA_963574885.1 Lepilemur ruficaudatus
TGAGTGCAATGTGCACCATCTGGGGGATGGTCAGGCTTGAGGTTCTGACTGGAGGGCGAGGGGGGGCAAGGGCAATGTACGTAACCTTAACATTAGTACCCCCATAATATGTTGCAATAAAAAGAAAAAAAAGAAAAAAAAACAAACAATAACTCCAAAACTTTATTGACAAAATCTGCGGGCAGTCCAGACTTGGCCCACAGGTGATAGCTTCCCAATCCTGCTCTAAAGGAAACCTGGATACCCCTCTGTGGAATTGGCTTCCGGCCGTATTCAGATGAAGGTTGTTTTTCCCTCTTAGAACCTTCCTAGATCACAACTATCAATTACCAATCTCTCTGTTATGTCCTCTTGTTCTTTGATGAATTGAACACTTGAGTCATTTCGCTTTTAACCCTGCCATCATTCTCAGAGACTTCAGAGTTTAATAAATGGTCCATTCAGCACCCTGGTCCTTCAGTTCCTTAATCTTCTAGAAGCAATAATCTCTTATTCTGCCTCTCCTCAGCCACCTACTAACAATGCCATACCCTAGACTCGTCATCACCAAGTGCATTCCCAGTATTGTGAGAGCAAACATCTCTCCTCCAGCACAGCCAGTAAGCCCACCCCCGAGTCCCCTGAATTTCACAGGCCTCCAGTGCCCTGGCAATACCTCTGCTTCACACACTTTCCTCTGTGTCCTCACTGCTCTCCTGGACTTGGCGATCCAGCTCCATAACCACTCCCCAGAAAACACGCAGTGCCCTCTTGTCCCTCTGCCTCTTCATCACACCCCAACCCCAGCAAAGCCCAAGTGTCACCTAAATCTGTACCTGCTGCAGAGCAATTCAGAGTGGTGGAAAAGACTCACACAGCCATGCTGACTGGACTCACTGTGGACAAAACACGGCAGTGAACAGAACAGACCAAAATCCCCATCCTGGTGAAGCCATCATTCTAGTGAGAGAAAAAAGGACAATAAGCAAGAGAAATAATTAAAATATTTAGCAAGTTAAAGGACAGTAATTGCTAAGGAGAAAAAATAAAGGAAGGAAGTTATAAAGGGAGAGGAGGATGTTAAATTTTAGATAAGGTGGCCAGGGAGGGCCTGCTGGTAAGATGGCTTTTGGATGAAAACCAGAAGTGATTGAGGACAAGACTGTGTGTGCAGCTTGGGAAAGAACATCCCAAGCTGAGGGAACACCAGCAATGCAAAGGCCTTGTGGTGGGCATGTGCCCCGCTCATGAGCGACACAACAGAGAGGCCTGTGGGGCACAGGGAGAGTGGGCAAAAGAGAAGAGTAGAAGGAGATGTGGCCAGAGGACAGCCATTTATTACCCTTGTTTCCTTAGCACAGGGTCCTCTGCTCAGGCCTCAAGTTGCAATTGAGATGTTGGTTGGGCTGCAGTCTCATCTGGAGGCTCAACTAGGGAGGGATCCTTGTCCAAGCTCATTCGGGTTGTTTGCAAAACTCACTTCCTTGCAGCTGTAGGACTGAGAACTTTAGCATTGTTTTGCTGAGTCAGCCAGAGGCCACCTTCAGCTTCTAGAGGCTGCAGAGAATTCCCTGCCACGTGGCCTGCTCCATGGGCAGAACACAATGTGATAACTTGCTTTTTAAGGCTGGTAAGAGTGAGTCTTTTAGCAAGGGAATGTGATGTGCTGTAACATAAGCACAGGACTGATGTCCATCACGTTGCTGTATTCTGTGGTCAGAAGGCATCACAGATCCTACCCATGCCCAAGGAAAATCAGATGGAGGCAGGGACACCAGGAGGGAGGATCCTGGGGCCTCCTTAGGGTCTGTCTGCCGCAGGACTCAAGTCACATAGAGATGTAGAGGCCCCTGAAGGACTTCAACTTTTTCTCTGAGACGGGGAGGCATTGGAAGGTTTGAATTGAAGAATGACATGCTATGAGAGAACAGACTCTGGGGAGCCAAGTACAGAAGCAGGGGAGCAATGAGAAGGGTATTGCAATAGTCCAGGTGAAAGTGGATGGCCTAAGTTTGGAGTAGTGTCCATGTGGAAGGAGAGGCCATGTTCTAGGTGTGTTTTTAAGGCAGAGCCAACATAATTTGCTAACAGGTCCAATATAGAATGAGAGTAAAAGAGAGGAGTCAAAGGTTATCCCAGGTTTTTGACCTGAGCAACTGGAAGGGTAGAGTTGCATTAACTATGATGGGAAATATTGAGGAAAAGCAGGTTTGAGGGAGAGTCTTAGGGCTCTATTTTAGATATGTTTGAGCTTCCAGCCATTTAATAGCAGGTCAATTACACTGCACACACTCAGCCCTGGAAGGAGGAGTGATTTGTCCTTATTGTCCTTATTTGTCCTTAACTGCCATCTATGCCAGATTTAGGTTTGCATTCCACACGTGCAGCACATCTGCCAGCATTATTGTCTGAGTACTAACAGAGTGCTTCACTTACAGGCGCTGGATCCCGAATAACACTGTCTTTTTTTTTTTTTTTTTTTTTGAGACAGAGTCTCACTCTGTTGCCCAGGCTAGAGTTCCATGTCATCATCCTAGCTCACAGCAACCTCTAACTCCTGGGCTCAGGCGATCCTCCTCCCTCAGCCTCCCGAGTAGCTGGGACTACAGCATGAGCCACCATGCCCGGCTAATATTTTTTTCTATATATGTTTAGTTGTCCAATTAATTTCTTTCTATTTTTAGTAGAAATGGGGTCTTGCTCTTGCTCAGGCTGGTTTCGAACTCCTGACCTTGAGCGATCCGCCCGCCTTGGCCTCCCAGAGTGCTAGGATTACAGGCGTGAGCCACCACGTCCAGCCTGAATAACACTGTCTTGCATCAAAGGGCCTGTTTTATGGCAAAGGAAGTATGACAGTGGGTACATGATCATGGGATACAGTGGGTCCCCCTATGCATCCCATTATGTGGAAGCAGTAGGAATGTTGGAATGACTTAGCAAAGGTTCCAAAAAGGCATGAGCTCAGGGATGCTGTCCTTCAGGATGGAGTCTATGCATGGAGCTACTGGGTATACAGAGCGCTGTGTCTCTGATAGCTTTGATAGCTTAATGTCATGGGTCCAGGAACTAAGAGTTGGCCATTTCACCAGCACTCCCAGTGACTCACCCATCCTACAACTCTAAGCTCCAAGGGATTGAAAATTCTGGTTCCCAGTAGAAGATTGCTTTGACCTGGGCACAGTAAAGTGTCCATGGAAGCTAAAGCAACTCTGCATCCTGCTCATCTGGTGTCTTCAAGATGGGATACTAGCAGGCAAGGAAAGGAGTTCCTAATGAGCAGGGGTAATCAATTCTGATTGTCATGAAGAGCTACTTACTGTTGTTGCTTCAATGTGACCAGAGGGAGCACATCTGGAACTCAGGGAATTTATGGGGGACATCTCATAAGTGCTCCAGGAATGATGAGTATGTGACAGAGTGGACCCAATGTGGACAAGAGTAGATCTGAGATCTGCAAGTCATTGACCAGCAGGCATGGGTGGTGCCCATGTCACACCCTACCACCCACCTCTGATTTCAGCTGTAACTGTGGAGGACAGTTCTTGTATTTGCTGCAGTATCTGGCCTCCAGTGCCTCTGCATCCCTGATTCTCTACCCCAGAACTGTCTCTGAATCTGCACTAGCACACTCAGCTGAGGAAATGTAGTTGGGAAGATCAAGGGATTTGGTGTTTTCAGAAGCAACTCAAGGGCAATAGATGGTGGGACCTGATAGAGAATGTCCAGCCTCCTATTTTTTGGAGGGATGATTTTCTGCATGGGTTCTTAGGATCACTTTCTGCATGGATTCTCAGGGTCACTTTCTGTATGAGTCGTCAGGGGTTTTCCTGGGGAACTGAGCCTCAGGTGCCAGAGCAGCAACTGGCCAGATAATGCATACTATATCGGCTTTTACTCCTTTCATTCCTCACATTTTCCCTTCTCAACTTCTGCTTCTTGGGATCACCACCCAGATCCAGCTTAGGCACAAGTTCCCTGGGCCAGTGATGTGTGACACACTGGCCATGCTGCCCAGCTGACCCCAGGGGAGGCACCTGTGCTATGTGGGTCTGCACTAATGGAGGAGCCCTGAAGGCCCTGTGTCTGCAAGACAGGTCAGGGCGGTTCCCCAGGGGCAAGCCTAGGGTTTCTGTTGACAACAGAGCTCAGGGATCTGACCCTCTCTAAATTCCAGTCTCTTCCTTATCTCTAAGAAGCTCCCTTTTCACAGATAGTCATTTCAAATTATAGCTTGTTGTTTTAGGTATGCAGTTCGGTAGAAATCTGTATTGATTAAAGAGAGTTTAAGACTTCTTCCTGACCAGAACTGAAATTGTACCCCCAACATTCCTAGTCCTACCCAGGATAGGCTGTTATTCGTAATCTTTATCTTTAAATCACTTTTGACTTGAATTTGATGTAAAGAAGGCACTGCATATTCATGCACTGGCTTATTGCTGTTATGAAGTTCCTGTTTCATTTACATGATTTTCACTAAGAATGGACATTCAAAGACAGGAAGTAAGTTTGTGTAAGTCTCTTTGATATGCAGTTACGTGCTTAATACCATATATATATATATATACACACACATATATATATATGCTACTGGTGAAATTGTTTCTTTGCTTGAGGATAGGCACTCCTTCTGTCCATTCATTTAGGACTATGGATAAATACATCATGCATGGAAAAGAAATGTTTTAAAATTATATGCATCCTTTCTTATCTGAATCAGTTCAGAACTATCATTTTGACAAATGTCCTAAAGTCTTAACAGACCTAATTTCCCAGAGGTCAAAATGTGGCAGGAAGAGGAATGAGATGGAGGACATTTGGGTAATGGCTTGCCAGGCTCGAGTGGGAAAGTAGAGTACGTCATATACAACAGTGACATAGAGGCGCCCATCTCGCCATCCTTCATCCCAGCTCAGATATCATAAAAAGTGCCAGCTTTTATCAGCCCTCTAATGGATTGTTAGTAGTCCAGGCAAGAAAGTCTCGCTTGTTCTTCCTTTCAAAGAGCACATGTCTTTTCTTTCTACCTAATTGTGCTCCATAGTAAGAAGGAAACTGGTTTATAGAGCAGTGTGTCCCCAGATCAAACTGAAATTAATAAAGATTCAGAGGATTTTCCCCGGGGCCTTCCAACAGCTTCTCCAGCTAAAGCTACTCCTTCTGATAACTGACAGGGACCACAGGACTTGATCAGAGTCCTCTGTTCTAGTTCAGCTTTTCATCTCATGCCTTGGCGATGTCCTGCCGGGTTGCTGGACATCAGAGGGGAGAGCAGCACCAGGCTTCATATCCAAACAATCCTTTTGTCCACTTAGGAGCACAGATGATCTGAATTAAGGGTTTCACACAGCTATTAGAAATGTATTTTCCTTATCATGCAACACCCCAATTAGGGTAATTGAAAGCCAACTATTAAAAGTACTGTTTCAAATTCTTCCCCCCTAATTTAATGGCATGTATTTATTATTTAGCAGCCATATACATAAAACAAATATTAGGATCATTTGTCAATCAGTAGAAGGATGTGCTATGGGGCTTTTCTTAGCTTTGGCTGCTACTCACGTTTAAAAACAACAAAAATTAAGGCAATGAAAAAACACACTTTTTTTTTAGTGTAAATATCAGAGCAAACTGATGACTTGAGTTTCTCTAACTGAGCAACTAAGGAAAATCTTATGTGAAATGAGGGGCTCTTACTGATTAGGTCCCATTTGCCCCTTATAGAAGTTCTCACCCTGGCAGTGACAAGAGAGAATGCTCCAGTGTTGCCTGTGTTCCTCCTCCAGCAGGTGAGGTCCTCACCTCTCTTAGACGGCAGATTAAATGACAAAATTTGCCTTCACTCTTGTTCATTGTCAAGATGAGATTTGCACTGGGCAAATCTCACCCAGATATCTTCATTCTCCCTTTTCCAAACATTTAAACAATTGTTCTCCCTAGCATCCTTTCCACACTTAATCAATTGCTATTTTGTACAGTTCATGCATTTGTGTGTCATTTCTTTGGCCCAACTTGCAAGCTCTTAAGAAATCACATTTTATCTACTGATCCCAGGCCTGGGAAAATAGCAAAAACTCAATAGCAGATTTTTGAATGGGTAAATGAATAAGGAAAGGATGAATACATGAGACCAAGAAATGGGATGGCATTATTGTGAGGTGATTTGGCCAGTTCAAGAACATTTCTTCTCAGTCAAGTCATCTTGAAAATGACTCAGAGGACTTTGTGCTTTGAGGCCATTGGCATTTACAAGATGCCATCCAGGATATGGCATATTGCCCTGTTATGGTATTAAAGAGAACTGCATTCACTGGGCACAGTGGTTCACTCCTATAATCCTAGTGACTTGCAAGGCTGAGGCAGGAGGGTCATTTGAGGCCTCGAGTTTGAGACCAGCCTGAGCAATATAGTGAGATTTCAACTCTATAAAAAATAAATTAGCCAGATGTGGTGGTACATGCTTATAGTCCTAGCTACTCAGGAGGCTGAGGCAGGAGGATCACTTGAGCTCAGGATTTTGAGGCTGCAGTGAGCTATGATCATGCCATTGCACTCCTGCTGGGGCAACAGGACAAAACTCTGTCTCCAAAAGAAAAAAAAAAGAAAGAAAAAGTTGCCTTGAGTAACATTGAATAACAGCACTTTGCTATGTTACCCCTATTTCAGTAGGGTCTTACCTTGGCTTGGCCATTCACATTCATTCTGTCTCAGGGATCCATATGCTACATACCACAGGCCAAATCTGGCTACAATCTATTTTTGTATGGCATGTGAGCTAAGAACAGCTTTAATATTTTTAAATTGTTTTTTAAAAATACAATGCATGATATTTTGTGATACAAAAATTTCAAACTTCTGTGTCTGTAAATAAAGTTTTATTAGAACACAGCCATGGTTATCTATTTATATATTGTCTATGGCTGCTTTCATGCTATCATGCAGAGTTGGGTAATTGCAACAGAGGCCATATGGCCCCAAAAGCCAGAAATATTTACTATCTGGCCCTTCAGAAGTTTGACAACTCTGGCTGTATTCTGTTCCTGTTTTTTTTTTTTCCTTTGAGACAGGGTCTTCCTCTGCTGTCCGGGCTAGAGTGCAGTGGCATGATCATAGATAACTGTAACCTCAAACTCCTGTGCTCAAGTGATCATCCCACCTCAATATTCTGCGTAGCTGGGACTACAGGTGTGCCACCATGCCTGGCTAAGTTTTCTATTTTTTTGTATAGATGGGATCTTGCTGTGTTACTCAGGCTGGCCTTAAACTCCTGGCCTCAAGTGATCCTCCTGCCTCAGCCTTCCAGAGTGCTAGGATTACAGATGTGACACACTGCACCTGGCTCTGTTACCTTTTTTCATGCAGATAATCGTATCTACCCACCTCTGGTTTGCCAGCACCTAGTGTTAGTTACCCCTAAGCCTGAGCTCAGCTCCTAACACTCTGTGAAGCTTTTATTCACATTGTAAGTCCCTTTTTTTTTTTTTTTTTTTTAAGACAGAGTCTCACTCTGTTGCCTGGACTAGAGTGCCATGGTGTCAGCCTAGCTCACAGCAACCTTGAACTCCTAGGCTCAAGCAATTTTTTTGCCTCAGCCTCCCGAGTAGCTAGGACTACAGACATGCGCCACCACGCCTGGCTAATATATATATATATGTGTGTTGTTTTTTTTTTTAGTTGTCCAGCTAATTTCTTTCTATTTTTTTAGTAGAGACGGGGTCTTGCTCTTGCTCAGGCTGGACTCAAACTCCTGACCTCAAGCGATCCTCCTGCCTTGGCCTCCCAGAGTGCTAGGATTATAGGCGTGAGCCACCATGCCTGGCCCTTTTCTTAATGCCAATAAACCCATCCACAAACAGATGGACTGTAACTCGGGACTTGGGGTAACTAGCCCTTACAATGGCCCCAGTGTGATAGGGTTGGCATTTGCAACCAGAATAATTTGGTGAAAGTGGGGGGAGGTGGGGATGGGTATATACATACATAATGAGTATGATGCGCACCATCTGGGGGATGGACACGCTTCAAGCTCCGACTGGGGTGGGGGAAGGGTAATATACGTAACCTAAACATTTGTACCCCCATAATATGCTGAAATAAAAAAGAAAAGAATTTGGTGAAAGTGATTTGTCGTTCTCTGAGATTGCATTATAAAAGACATTGTTACTTTCGTTGTGGTCTTTCTCCTGGGGTCGTTCTCAGATCACTCTGCTTCGGATACCATGTTGTGAGCAACCCTACCCACAGGCCTGTGAGGGGAGGAAGCCCCCAGCCAATGCCACATGGGGGAGCTTGAAAGGGGATCCTCCAGCCCGAGTCACGAACACAGAAACCACGGCCCTGGCCAACAGCTTGGCTGTAACCTCAGGAGAAACCCTGAACTGGAACGCCCAGCTGAGTTACTCCCAGACCCTGGCTCCCAAAAGTATATGAGAAAATAAACATTTGCTCTTTAAGCAGCTAATTTTGCGATAATGTGTTATGCAGCAGTAGGTAACCAATACAGAACTCAAAAGGCTTGTATTGTCCACCAGGGCACTATCTTTTTTCCCCACTTTGATACCTAGTCTGTTTCTGGTCTTTTTTGAAGTGTGATTTTTTTTTCTTTTTCTTCTTTAAGGCCTTGCCTCATCTGTGGGACTTGATATTCGAAAACGTTTTCTTGACTTTGAACTTTTGCTCCTCTCTCAGTTAGAATCCAGCCTCTCCTTTGGCTGCCGCTTTTCCCGGCTGGGGCTTCTCAATGTAGTGTGGACTCCTCGGTTCTCTCCAGCCCCGGAATGGGGATCGAGTCTAGGCTGTTGATTTCAAATGTCAACTAGTCTTTGATATCAAGGTGCCTCAATTAATATTTTAAGTAGAAAAACAAGGCAAAAAATTCCCCAGGGGAAAACATTTGCCATGTCTTTTTTGAATATTCTCTCTCATATCAGTGTCAGATTTTAACTTCTCACTTGAGGAAAGTAAGAAATATAAAAGAATTTGGAACCATGGAGGAAATTTAGAAATAGTATAACCTGACTATCTGATTTATACATGATGAAAATGAGGCCCCTGAGGTTATGAGACATTCCCAAGGCCACTCAGCCAGTTAGTGGGTCCGTTAATGCCGTGAAAGATCATTTATGTGGAACAAGCCTATAAAGGGTAATTAAAGTCAGGGTTTTGGGGGAGCAGGGGTGGGGTTTCTCTGAGGATGGCTGTCATGCTGTTCTGTATGAGCGAGGCCTAGTTCAGTTACCAGAGGCTGATCGCCGAACGCAATGAACCCATTTTCACGTTTTTAATGTAACTTGTAGGTATGACCAAGTGAGGGTCAAATAGCAGCTATTCGAGCTGAGTATCTAGTCTCAGTCGAAAGATGTAAGACTCCTTTCTCTTTTTCTACCGATGCTTAACTGTATGTTTGAGTGTCTGTGTCTGCATTTCCTCTAGAGCTACACAAACAGAGAAAATAAAGCCTAATCAAGTCTTGGGGGAAAAAAATTTTGAAATAGGCTGACAGAACAGCCAGGAATTGGATTGAAAATGTGCGCAGTAAAAGGGTTGGATGTGAAATAGTGGCAGAGAGAGGTGAGAGGATGCTTTCGTGTTTTATTCGACATATTTCTGTATTTTAAGTCTTTTAAAATAAGAATGTATTTGGGCATTTCTTATACAATTTTACTGGATTTTATGAATTTTTACCAGAAAAGTAATCCTACTGGTCATAAGCATTTTAGAAATTAAGTTTGAAAGTAGAATTTGGGAATGTGTGTGGCATCCAGGTAACTCAAATAATTGTTCCTACCAGACAGATAAGGACAGGTGGATTATTGCTATCAGACAGGGAAAAGCCAAAATAGCCCAGAAATCAAGCACACGCCTTGATAGAAGTGAAAGTCAAAGGCAATAGATTCAAACACAACTGATCCCATGAGAAGAAATGGGGTTGAGTTATGGCTTAAGAGATTTGAATTAACTGTAATGAAGGGCTTCTTTATGGTAGAGCTGTTAAGAGCAGGAAAGAAATTTAGTAACAGATTATTCAGGCAAACTGGGACTCTTTTCCCTTGCATATTTTACAAATGAAATTTTAAAGCACTTGTTCCTGACTAATTAGGAATCGTTCAGCTTGCAGGTTGAATTAGTCAACATCTTCTCTATTTAGTTATAGAGAAGAAAACTAATAGCAACTTTGATAGTCGCACTCAGCATGCAATTATTTTAAAACACAATAAATTTGAAGCGACAAATCTGTGTGTTCTAACTGCCTAAATCTTGGAAAATGAACTCAAATTTAACTGGACTATCCCTTATGAATGTCTCTCTTTGGTGACTGATGCTTCAAGCTCATATCTCCACATCTTTTAAATGCTTTAAAACTTAACTATATTAAAAATTTTTTTTATAATAATGGACACATTTTTTTGAGAGGAGGGGGTCTTACTATATTGACCAGGCTGGATTCAAACTCATGGCTCAAGTGATCTACCCTCCTGCCTCGGCCTCCCAAGTAGATGGGACTAAAGCGCATGCCACTGTGCCCAAGGACACATGTTTTTGTGTGATGAAAAAAGATACAAAATGACAAAGGAAAAAAGCGGGCAAATATCCTAGAAAGCTTCATACAGTCAAATCTCATTATTTTGGACTAGTTCAGAGAAAAATAAAAATATTTCATTTAAAATGATTTTAATATCTTAAGATAAACATTATGCATAACATAAACTAGGATAAACATGGTTGTTTCTAATGAGCAAATAAAAGATATATGACTTCAAAAATATGTAAGGCAAGCTCGTTGTTATGGATATATTAAGCATTTTATCTTCTTTAAGCTATTAATTCATACTAGCAGTAAAAGAAGAACAACTTGTTTAAGAAAATCAACCCCTGTCTACACTTAGTCACATTTTTCAAATAGTGGAATCTGTACTACTGTGGTTTTATTAATACTTACTTGTCTTCTTTCTGCCTGTGCAGTGACAATCTTAATTTCTGATTGTTGAATTAAAAGAGGCCCAGCCAAAGAAAGGAACCAGAGTAACACTGTGCATAACTTATGCAACAAGAGCAACAAACCAAAATGCCAGCAATTAAACACTGAGACTAGTTTCACACATGATAAATTATTTGGCATAGGTGATTTGCTTTAAAATTCATCCCTCAAGGAGTATATTTATCACTTCCCAAATGCTTATATCCTGGTAAAGACAAGCTACTGGGTAGAGGGAATTTAAGTTAATCCAAATAGCATACTGAAATCCTGCTTTATAAAAGAATATTAGAAATTATTTAAAATAATGACTGCATTCATTTGAGACATTTTCCAATCCCTTTTTTGTATTGTGATTTTTAGACATGGTATTAACTTTCCTGTTTAATTTGCTTTCATTTATTTTAAATTATTAGCTCAGTAGCCATAGTAATATTTAAGGATTAAACAGTTATATAAATGGTAGGATTACAAGTATTTAAATTTTTCTTTTTATCTTTTATACTTTTACATGTTTTCTGACTTTCTAAAACAGTAACGAGTATCTGTTACTTTTCTAACAAGAAAGAAACTCCACGTTAGAGGTTAAAAAAAGAATACTGACCCAGAAACTTATGCTTTTTCAGGACAGGGAAGTCACTAGCTGCGCCACACTGAAATCCTAGGTTGAGAGAGATTCGGAGGAGGGTTCTATCGAGCCATCTCTCCCAAAACATGATGTAACCAAACAGTCTGGAAAGGCTCTAGACAAGAGTGAACCCCTACCCTTTTTAGGGTATGACTTGGAAATCCAGAGGTCACGCCTCCATTTCTCAGAGACTCCATGGGCCGGGAAAAGGAAAGAGCTGGTCAAGTATTGCCACCGTTGCCTCCTCCTCCTCCTCTTCCTCTTTCTCTTCTTGCTCTTCTTCTTCATGAGGAAATGAGTATAATTTTTAAAAATCCCATTAGAAAAGCAATGTAGGCAGAAAAACATATAAGTGTATATCCATCCATCCATCCATCCATCTATCCCATCTCTATTGGTTGCCTCCACGGAGGGCAACTGATTGGTGGCTGGGAAGGGAGGGACATTTACTTTCCACCGTGTACCCTTTTGTACCTTTTGACCTTTCTGCCATGTACGTGCAATATCTATGCAAATAAAATAATTGCATAAGGAAAATTAAAGCACGAGACAAAATTGTTTTTCAGAATAACATCATAAGTAAATCAGCTAAGATAAAGGTATAAGTAAATACATAAGGGCACTACACCAAGATGTTTAATTATCTCCAGGTGAAGAAGTTGAAATGAATTTTCTTTTTCTTTCTGCTTAGTTGAAATCTATAATTTTTTCCAAAATGTACCTATTTTGTTTGTATTATTAAGTCAAAATAAAGTGGAGAACGTAAACACAAGAGCACCATTGTGAGCATTCCCGCCACACACGTAGATTTATTTCATCCCACCAGGTAGGTACCATGAGCAACATCCCTGCTGTACAAACGGGAAATGGCAGAAACTAAGTATCTGCCCGGGTCACGGACTGAGTGTGGTGGACCCAGGCTGTGGGCATGAGAGCCTGTACCCTTACCTACTCTTCTATCCTGCTTCTTACCAATATACTTAAGCAACTGATATTTAGAAATTATAGAAGAAGAATTAAAAAAAACAGATAAGATGATTTTACATAAATGATTGTATTAAGGCTTGTAAAATAAACTGGATAAATCTTTTCTGAAACAGAAGGAAAAACCAAAATGTCTCTCTTCACTAAAACAGAGGGAAAGTTTTTCTTTTACTGATGGTATTGATTTTGTAAAAATAGTACATGGACACTATAAACAATTCAAATGATGTGGAAAAAGCATGAAGGTAAAACTTAAAACACTACCTAAAATCCTAAACCTAAAAATTATCTTAAATAGCCTTCAGCAAACCTTTTTGCAGACATCTGCCCATACAGGTATTCAGAGTGGTGACTTCATAGAAAAACAGGGAGAAGACAGAGTATTTTTTATTTTTAATAAAACTATTACTCTTAATTTTACCTGAATTGAACAGGAAAAAAAAGCAACTGAAGTGAAATTGAAAAGAATTTTTGATTTTTATATAAATATGTCCTTACCTCAAGATGTATTATTTTGTAAAGTTTTCCTCTGGAATTAAGAAAAGTAATTAGGACAATCATTAAGAGTTCTTATACTATTAGAAATGACATGTTTCTGATTTCGATAGTATCAACGGACTGTAGAAGGCTGAGGGTGTCTGCCTAGCAGGGGAGGTTGGGAAGAATGCTGGAGAGGCCTCAATGTGTCCCATAAGTCAATACCAGCTGGTATAGTATTAGCTGAAGTTTATTGAGCACCTACTGTTGGCCCAATATTAACTTAACAGTTTACATGTGTTATTTTGCTTAATCATTACAACAAACCCGACACGTAGGTGTTACCATCCACATTTGAAATATGTCCAAAGTTGTACAGTTGTACAATTAAGAGTGGATAAGTAGTTCAGAGATACACTGAGAACTCTGATGTGGAGTCCATGCTCAAAACAACCTCACTGCAAGGTAAGTAACTTACTGAAGATATTTTAGGGATGTGTAAAGAAGTGATTTAGGTCCCTTAAGCCCATCCTGTTAGATCTCCAAATAAACCACCCAATTCCCTCATATCACCAGCCAAACCACATTTACACCCCTGCAATGTGTTTCTCTCCACCCTTCCATATCACCTTCCCACCCCCTACCTGCAAACAGCCATTTAAAAGTATTTAAAGTATTAAACTTTTTCATCATAATTGTCAACAAAAACCATTAGATATAAACTCAATTTAGTTAAAATGGAGAGAAAGTACAGATAACATCCAAAGGCTCATTGTTAACCCGAAACATGAAGCAGAACCTCAATAATGCCTCAAATTATAAGATATAATTGGCTTATTTAACACACCCTCCAGTGAGCCTCTGGATCCTATTGCCTCCTGCCTATTCAGGGAATTTTTTCCTGTAATTGCTTCTTCTTTCTCTTACATTGTTGGTTTCCCCCCTCTATGAGATCTTTCCCATCAGCATAAAAGAATGCTACAATTTCTCTCATTAAAAAAGTCCCTTAAACTCTACATGTTTCCCAAGAAATGACCCCTTTCTCTGCTTCAATTTACAGAAAAATGCCTTGATAGAGTTCCCTCTTCAACCTGGTGCCAACGGACTTTGGTCTCCCCACTCCTTGGGGACCATCTGTGAGGGTCACCAATGTCCTGCTGGTGCCAAGCCCAATGATCTGCTGTCAGTTCTCATTTGCTGTACCTTTCAGAGACATATGACACAGTGATCAGTGTCCTGCTTAAATCATATTCTTCACTTGGCCTCCAGGAAACCACATTCTTGGGTCTTCTCCAGTTCCTTTTCTCAGGTTTCTTTCTAAAGGGTAGACTACCCTGGAGCTCCATGTGACCTCAAACTCTTCTTTATAGATTCATTCTCTGAGTGGTCTTGGTCATTCCCATGGCTTTGAATACTATAGGCTGGTGTCTTAGTACATACGGGTTGCTATAACAAATATAACTTAACAAATATACCTTAGACTGGGTAATTTATGAATAATAGAAATTTACCACTCACAGTTCTGGAGACTGGGAAGTCCAAGATCAAGCCCCTGGCAGATTCTGCTCCTGGTGAAGGCTCACTCTCTGGTTCATAGAAGGTGTCATCTCACTATGTCATATAGTGAAAAAGGCAAACAAGCCCCCAAGACCCTTTTTATAAGGGCACAAATCCCATTCATGAGGGTGGAGCCCTCATGGCCTAATCACCTCCTAAAAGCCCCACCTCTTAATACTATTGTATGGGCGGATTAAGTTCCAACACATGAATTGGGGCTGGGGCAGCATGCACGAACAATTCAGACCACATCAGCTGGCAACCCCACATTTATGTCTTCAACTTATACCTCCTCCCTGAACTCTAGATACCATATCCAACTTCCTACCTGACATCTCTGCTTGGATGTTTGACAGGCATTTTTAACTTTATGTATCCCAGAAAGAACTCTTGGTTTTCTTCCCGCCCTCAGACCTGCTTCTTCCAGAGTAATCCACAACTCATTTCTTCAAGTTTCTCACAAAACCTGGGGTCATTTTTGATCCCTATCTTCCTCTCACACCTTGAGTAAAATCCGTTAGTAAATCTTGCCAGCTTTAGCACCCAAACACACTCCAAATATGGCCATTCTCACTACCTCTCCTGCTATCATCCTAATCCAAGCCATGCCATTCCTGCTTGGTCTCCTGGAACAAATTTCTCTGGACTCTAAGCTTCCATTATTCCTCCCTTACAGTCTATGCCTCACATAAGAGCTAAAATAAATATTTTTTTTAAATGGCACTTCTATGCTTAGAATGCTCCTGCAGCTTCCTCACCTCACCCAGAATTAAGCTGCAGTATTTATGTGGTATATAAGGCCCCCTCTGCCTCTCCCACTTCATGGCCTGTGAGCTGACCCTTGCTCATCTTTCTCCAGCCTCAGTGGCTCCTCTGTTGGGAGAAGACATGTCAGGCACACTCCTACTTCCTGTGTCTGCAGTTGCCATTGTCCCTCCTAAATATTCTGCCCCAGGTGTTCTCATGGTTGCTTCTCCCTTTATTCAGATTCTGCGTGACTGTAACCTTATCAGAGTGGCCTTGTGCTCACTCTAATTGAAATAGCAATGCCCGTTCCCCAGCCTCTGTCCCTCTTTACCCATCACCCAGTTCTCTCTTCTTCACCTGATGTAACCTATGGTGTCTTATTCACTTGTCGTCTGTCTCCTCCCAATAGCATTTAAGTTCCACGAGAACAGGGACTTCTGTGTTCAGGAGCCTAGAATGGTGTCTGCTAGCTGGTGGGTATTTAACATGTATTTGCTGAATGAATGAACGAACAAATGGGTGAGGGATTTGGCACTTATCCTCCTCTGCTTTCTGCATCCACCCAGTCACCAGTATCTGTATGTTCCTCATAATGCCTTGCTTACCTCCCTCTTCCTTTCATTTTCATTTTCATTCACAACCCCAGTGAATCTTTCCACCCAGAGACAGCCCTCCAATCTCTAGTACCTACTCGTTCCATCTTGCAAATTCACCCTGAGCACTGATGTCAGTTAATATTCCTAAAATCACTTTTACCTACAGCTGAACTAGGAAAGAATTTAGTCTTGTTCCCTCTCTATAGTGCAGTCCGGTATGTGAAAAGCCAGGTTACTCCATGTTGACTTTAATGTAAGTACAAATTCCTTCCCTTGGTTTTAAATAGACTTCACATTATGGTGTCAGAATATTTTCAAACTTGATTTCTAATTTTTCTCCTAAATGAACCTCTCCTTCCAGTGTCTTTGGACTATCCCAGTCCCATTCTTAGCTACAGATCTGTGCTCACATTCTTGACCCAGCCTCTCCAAATTTGGCCTAATTTACAAGGCTCAGCTCAAAGTCCACCTTCTTTTGTGAGTCCTTGTTCCAGCCCTGTAGCCCGCCCACTTGTAGACACCCTTCTGGAATTGGAGCCTTTCCTCTCTGTGTCACTCACTTTTTTACCTAATCAGATGATACAGCCTCAAGAAATGTTTCTTAGATATTTTTAAAGAAATTGTTGCTCAACTTCCCCAATGCCTGTTATCTTTGTTTTTGGTGGTTTTATTTTGTTTTTAATTGACCCATAATTATTGTACATATTTATGGAGTACAGGGTGATGGTTGGATACATGTATACATTGTGTAATGATCAAATCAGGGTAATTAGTGTATCTATCCCTCACCTCAAACACTTGTCATTTCTTTCTGGTGAGAACATTCAAAATCTTCTCTTTTAGCTATTTTGAAATATATTAATACAACACATTATTGTTAATTATAGTCACCCTACTGTGAAAAAGAATGAAAGAACTTATTCCTCCTATCTAACCATAGCTTTTTGCCCATTTGCTAATCCCTCCATTTTTCCCCTTCTGTACCCTCCCTAGCCTCTGGTAGCCAACATTATACTCTACTTCTGTGAGATCAGCTTTTTTAGATTCTACATGTGAGTGAGATGATTTGGTACTTATTCTTCTGTGCTTGGCTTATTTTACTTAACATAATGTCCTCTAGGTTCACACATGCTGTTGCAAATGACAGAATTTCATTATTTTTTACGGCTGAATATTATTCCATTGTGTATGTATACCACATATGTTTCTCCATTTATCTGTTATTGGACACTTAGGTTGATTCCATATCTTGGCTATAGTGAACAATGCTGCAGTAAACATGAGAGTACAGATATCTCCTCAACATACTAATTTCATTTCTTTTGGATATATAGCCAGTAGTGGGATTTTTGGATCATATGGTAGTTCCATTTTTAATTTTTTGAAGAAATTACACACTGTTGGTATCCATAGTGTCTGTACTAATTTACATTCCCACCACACTGTATAAGGATTTTCTCCAGATCCTTGCCAGTAGCATTTGTTACTTTTTGTCTTTTTGATAATAGCCATTCTAACTGGGGTGAGGTGATAGCTCATTGTGGTTTTGATTGCATTTCTCCAATGTTTAGTGAGCATTTTTTCAAATGCCTGTTGGCCATTTGTATGTCTTCTTTTGAGAAATGTCTTTTCAGACTTTTTGCCCATTTTTAAAACAGATTATATGTATTTTTGCTATTGAGTTGTTTGAGCTCATTATATGTTCTAGATATTAACCCCTTCTCAGATGCACAGTTTGAGAATATTTTCTCCCATTCTGTAAGTTGTCTCTTCACTCTGTTAATTGTTTCCTTTGCTGTGCAGAAGCTTTTTAGTTTGATGTAATCCTGTTTGTCTATTTTTGCTTTTGTTGCCTGTGTTTTTGAAATCTTATCCAAATAATCCTTGCCCAAACCGATGTCTTGAAGCATTTCCTTTATGTTTTCTTCTAGTAGTTTTATAGTTTCAGGTCTTAGATCTAAGTCCTTAGTCCATTTTGAGTTGATTTTTGTAGTGGTGAGAGACAGGGGTCTAGTTTTATTCTTCCTCATATGGATATCCAGTTTTCCCAGCACCATTTATTGAAAAGATTGTCTTTTCACCAATGTGTGTTTTTAGTACCTTTGTCAAAAATCAGTTGGTTGTAAATGTGTGAATGTATTTCTGGGTTCTCTATTCTGTTCCCAATGGAACAGTTTGTGTGTATGTTTTTATATCAATATCTTGTTGTTTTGATTACTATAACTTTATAGTATATTTTGAAGTCAGATAGTGTGATGCTTCCAGCTTTGTTCTTATTGCTTAATATTGCTTTGGGTATTAAGGGTCTTTTATAGTTCCTTATGAATTTTAGAATTATTTTTGTGTATTTCTATAAAGAATGACATTGGAATTTTGATAGGGATTGAACTGAAACTGTAGATGGCTTTGGGTAGTATAAACATTTTATTAATAACAATATTAATTCTTCCAATCCATGAAGAAAGGCTATCTTTCCATTTATTTGTTTCCACTTCAATTTCTTTCATCAGTGTTTTATGATTTTAATTATAGAGTTCTTTCACTTCATTGGTTAAATTATCTCTAGAGTTTTTTTTTTTTTTTTTTGGTAGCTGTTGTAAATGGGATTACTTTTTATATTTCTTGTTTCAGATAGTTTGCTATTAGCATACAGAAGTGATACGGATTTTTGTATGTTGATTTTGCATCCTCCAACTTTACTGAATTTGTTTATTAGTTCTAATAGTTTTCTTGGTGGAATCTGTAAGGTTTTCTACATATAAAATCATGTTGTCTGCAACCAGGGACACTTTGACTTCCTCCTTTCCAATTTGGATGCCCTTTATTTCCATTGCCAGTTATTGTTTAATTTGCTTTTTTTATGTTTCTCACAGGTGGTAATAAATTGTGTTATTTGTTAACTAAGTCATTCAATATGAACATTAACATAGACTAGGTTATGCTGCAGTAGCCAAGGAACCCCCAGATCTCAGTGGTTTAACACAGCACAGGTTTCTTTCTCATTTGTGCCACTTACCCAGTGCAGATTGGTGGGGAGCTTGCACCTCATTGTCCCTCCAAGGGACAGGTCGACAGATGCTGCAGCATCTCACATGAGCACCCTGTGGTCACTGCAGGGGGAAGGTGAGAGGGTGGAGAGCTGATTCCAGGTTTTTAGCTCCTCAGAGCAGATATAACTCTCGTGACTCCCTCTCACAGCCTTTTGACCAGAGACAATCCCATGGCTCCACTGAACTATAATGGGGCTGCAGAATGGGAGAGCACATTTTGTTATTATATTAAGCAAAATTTTTATACCATGACTAGCACAAGAGATATTTACACAAATTGGTGGATGTTACCTAGGATGGACCAGAAAATAGATAAATTTTAAGCTGCATGACTCTTTCATACAGTTGAGAGATGTCATATAATTTATCTGTATATTGGGAATAAGTATCTTCTTACTGTGATTTCATTTAAGGTGAAAGCTCAATTCATTGCCAAACCGTAACAAGCTTATTTTTATGTCTTGGCATTAAGAATCAACTTGTGTTGATTCTTGTGTACACAAAGCCACCATTTTAAAAACTTATTTGCAAAGTCTTAGAAGATTTTCATATATCCTAAGATGACTATAGAAATCATATTCTTATTTAGTATATAGCTGATGCCTGGTTTGAAAGAAATGTTACTTTCTTAGCATCGCTTACTGGCAGTTGAATGGGAATTGTAACACTTGTCACTCAATATCTGCAGAAGGATTTTTAGGTCAGAAGTGCACTTCTCAGTCCCCATGCTGAAGCGACAAGATCTATAGAATCAGTTAATGAAATGTTTTGGGGAATCATGACTAAGGTATTTTACTCAAATGTAACCGAAATAGCACAGCCTATTCTGGCTTAAAAAGATAAATTTGTGTGCAAACTCATTATGCAATAAAGAATAGCTCCATGTTCATTATGTTTTAACCATGCTTGGTAGACTTGCATTTGGATAAGTCAGTCAGAGTCATGGCTGGGTTAACTTTAAGATGTAGATTTCTAGGACATAAGGCAGGCTTTTGGTAGGCACTGCTGAAGTCCTATAGCTGTTGTCTACTATGTGTCAAACAACATGCCTACTGCCTTTTAAAGCCAGATTTTCTGATTGAAACTTTCAAAATAATTTTTCTCATCATATGAGTAAGACTTTAAAATGAATCTCTATAATTTGCATGTGTGGCAGATACCTGTAGTATCCAGCACTCCATTTCTTCCTCCCTCCTTCCTTCTTCCTCCTCTTCTCCTTCTCTCTTTTTTTCTCTTTTGCTTTAGGCATAGGGCATTGACTTAAGCATTCATTAAGTGTTAATATTCATGGACATTATTATCAGTTCATATAAAGCTTTTCTCTTATTTGTTAGTGAGTTTGTTTTTATAGTAGTCTCTTTTACCAGAGTATTTCACTGCCCTTCCTACCTCACTGTTACAAGCAAATGTTTAAATTTGATATGCATCTTTGTATTTGCATGGCTTCTTACAAAATGCATATTTTTGTAGGTATCTTTAATTTTTCAAAATGGCATTTTAATGCTCATTCTAGTTCCTACCATGTTTCTTGGGTCTATAGATGCTGATATGTGAACTTGCATTGATTCTAATTGTTGCATGGTATACCACAGTGTCCATCCGACATGGGTCACTTTCCCAGAGATGGAAACCAGGTTACCCCCTGCTACCATAGACAGTGCCTCCGTGTCCTCATGTATGTTCCCTGCTGGGCGTGCCTAAGACCTTTCACGGCATTTGCACCACAGTGGAAGATCTGGGTCACATAGGGTTTAGCTCTGGCATACTCCCCTCTGGAATGGCTGTCCAGGGTCACTGCACTAGGAACTACCCCTCTGCAGTCTCAGGAATGCCGAGATGCTGTGGGAGCCATCGTATGAGCATGATTTGATCTGGCCTCAGTTCGTTTGACCAGGAGTCACCACTGGCTTCATGCTGGACCAATGAGTTTAATTCCAGGGTGGTAGGGCTCAGGAAAGGAGGGGCTGATTGCAGGAAGAATGGACTTCGGTGCAAGTCAGGGCTCTGAGACAAAAGCCCAACTATCTAGAGAGAAGACTCTTGCAGAAAATTAGGCAGAGGGGGAAGGGAAGGATGAAGGGGGGGAAAAATTGGGGGAAAGCTGAAATGTGATGGATGGGAGGCTGCCCAGGACTCAGTGGATTCCTAGCATAGGGGGTGTAGACAGGCCAGACCCACTTAGAAACCCCCTGTGCCTTAGCAGTCGGTGCCAGAGTCATGTGGTGAGCAATGATCCAGTTTCAGCAAAACATCATCATCTCTCCCATTAAATTAATGATGTTAATTTGAATGTTATTGCTTTTGTAGTTCTGCTTGTAATTAATTTGTAAATTTGTTTTGGTTTTATAACTGTAAATGAGCCATGATCATAAGGCATTTATACCTAATTTTATGTTTCTTTATATATATTTGAGTAGAAATGTGATAAAACATTTCAAATCAACCCTGAGAGGGTCCCTTTGTTACTTAAAAGTTTCCTTAAAGTATTTTCCAACTCAGGTTGGAGAAGTATTGCTCAAGTCTGAGCTCAGGGTGTTGGCTTTTGGGCCGGGCTTTGGGCACACATGTGCATCTGTTTGATATCATCTTATTTGGTTCAGTTTGGTAAGATTTGAAAAGCAGGCAGCCGGTCTATGTTCTTAGTCAGAAGCAGCAAAGCCGACTCTGGCTGATGTGAGTAGAGAAGTAACTGATTGTGAAGGTTTTGGGTGGCTGATAGGAGCTGTGGGAAGGCCATACGACCTTGAGTGAGGCAGGAAAAGGTAGTCTGAGCAGCGGAAAACAACATCGCAAACCACGCCCAGAACCAGCCTGTGGAGGACGTCGCTGCTCCTGGCACCTGGATGGCGCTGCTGGCTCTGTCTGGCCCTGGATCTAGACAGAGACCCTGCAGTGGTGCCAGTGCTACCCTGGTAACCCAGAGCTCCCCATCTCTGCCACCACTTGCCTGGGTATGTTTTCTGAGTTCTCATCCTTCGAGAGGTCACCTACCCACACACCCTAGCTGCAAGGAGGGCTGAAACCCTGAGTATCTGGCACTTTCAGAAGCTATTTTTGGAGGTGAGCTCTGCTTCCCATCAGGGCTTATTATGTAAGCAATTCTCCAAACACAGGAGGAGATTCAGATGCTGGGAGGGGGAAGAATTTATACTCTCCATGCCTGTTATGTCTTTATCCAAGCAATTGTTAAACATGTAGAGTAGGACCAGGATGAGGACAGCTAGAGCTGGCAAGAGACCTTCCCCCGCCACTCTGCCCATCTGCGTGACTAGCAGACAGGTCCACGGGGTGGCGCGAGGTGAAGTTTGTCCCTGTTCTCTGCATCATCTGCAAATCATATATTCTCCCCAAATCCACTTTCCTGCAGGGAGGAGGAGGGAGGACATAGGAGGAGAATCGTGTTAATTCTTGTTTTATTTGTGTTCTTTCATCTGGCTAGATGCATTTCCAGAACCATGGAAATCAATGGATTTTTTTCATTACTGCAATAAAATTTGTCTTTGTACCTGATTCCCCAAGGAGTCGAACATAAACAGAGCTTCCACAATTCACGCTTCACCCTACTCAGGCACAATGCCTTTGTTAAGACTCTCTTTGATCATTTCACTTTTGATCTGTCTGTTTGCTTGGAAAGAGCAAGGCCCCTCTGCAGCAAGCCCTCCGAGGCCTCGCAGCACCCACACCAGCCATGATGTTAATTTTATGTGTCAACTTGACCAGGCCAAGGGATGCTGGAGAGCTGGTGAGACATTTCTGGGTGTGTCTGTGAGGGTGTTTCCAGACGAGATTAGCGTTTGAATTGGTAGGCTGAGTAAAGATTGCCCTCAACAATGCCAGTGCTGGCAGGCACCATCCAATCTGTTGAGGATCGGAGTAGAACAAAAAAGCAGAGGAAAGGGGGATTCGTTCTCTCGTTCATTCTCTTTCCATGTCAGAAGACGGAACGGGGACATCCGATCCCGATTGGACTGGGACTTACATGACCCCACCCCCCACCAGATTCTCAGGCCTTTGGAGTGGTAAGGAGAAGGGTGGGAGGGGAGAGGGTGGGGGTGAGAGATTGTATCAGTGATCCCAGGTGGCCTTAGCTGGCCAGCTAGAGCCAAGTTATTTTCCCCTGTGGACCAGAGCAAGAGAAAGGGAGCACCCACTTGCAGGATGCTGTCCTCCTTCACCTACGGGAGTGAATGCTCACTTAGAGATGTAAAGGGAAACCAACAAATGTTAACCAAATAAATGCATCTAAATAAGCGGGGTTTTTTTTTTTTTAAGCAAACACTGTTAGATCAATGAAACTTACCAGCAACTGCAAATCCAGGCGGCGCCGTGTTTTAACATGGAATGAGTTATAAATGCTCCTGAACTATAGATGCCAAAGTCTAAATGCAGTGGGGGAGAATCCCAAGAGAGCTAAATAATATCATAAAAATGCTTGAATTATAGCTCCTTTGGGGCTGCTTACCCAGCAGTTCTGTGTGCCGTCAAGAGGCTTCATATTTTTGGAGGCAGCTTCCTGCACTCAGGGGTTGGGCAAGCCCAGCTGGGCGGCCCCTTCTCAAGGAGGCTGTGCTGTCCTCTCACCACACCCCTGGGGCTGACGCACAGGGCGGGGCGCCCCACGACCTCAAGCCTCTGAGCTGGGATGCGCCAGGTCCCAAGCACTGGAGTAAGGGAAAGGGTTAACACGGGTTAACCCTCTCTCTTTCTACCCCAACTGCTTCTACCCAACCTGGAGAGGAGAGCGGGATCCACACAGGTTCATTCTGTGGACAGCAAAGGCATCTGCTAAGATGAGGTGGACCAAAATATGGACAGAGATACCCAGCCAACTGTTAGTATTGAATTAGTTTTGAATGTTAAAATGTTGGCCCAAATATTGTTTCTTAGTTATTTTTGTGTAGAAACTGTATTAGGATTAGGCCTTCAAATGTGGATAGAGGCTTCGCTTGAAAAATCCTGGTCTTTTAAGCTAGATACAAAGGCAGCTCGGTGTTTGTTTGTTGCGCTCATCATCAAATACTAAGGTACTTTGATAAGAAAGCCTTTCATCCGTCCTGGTTAAATAGAATTGGAAGAAAGAGATAGGAGAGCTGAGCCTACTGAGGGTCACAAGTATCTGGTGTCAGAACACTTGGATAATTAGAATGATCAGTATTAAGTACACTAAGGCAAATTAATCTTGTGCAGGTGAAAACACACGTATTCTCTCTTCAGAGAGAGCAGAATGGAAAAGGTTGACATGACATAATAAGAAGTAGCCAAGCCAGAATTCCTTCCTCCCGCTCACTCTGGTGGCCCTTCTGTCTGGGTCTTTGCATGTGTCCTAATGACATGGTTTATTCTCATTCTTCCTAAGCAGTGGAGACACAGCCCAGAAGGGCTCTTCCAGTGCAGGGCTGATGAGATCTGGGTCCCTATCCCTGCTTTTTTCTCAACTCTACCACCAACTTGCAATTAGGACATTCATCCTCTTTACAGTCTTTACAGAGTGTGGTTAAGCCTCAGCCAGCTGTGCACCCTGGAAAAGTTGGCCCCCACATTTCCTCTCCTGTATAATGCAAATAGAAACAGTAGCTACCCCACAGTGTGTTAAATCATCAATTAGAGAATCTACCTAAATTCTCAATCAACATCATTTATTATTATTTAAATAACCTTCCCGTATTGTACCCTTTATTTGGCAAAATGGTTGAGAAGACATAGTTATGTTAATGATCATGAATTTTTGTCACAAATATGAAAGGAGGAGAGTCTCAGATGTTTAAGAAGAAGAATGCAAAGTGCTGTTTTATATGCCTCAACACAGCGATGAGGAGCCTTTGTTAAGACTTTCTAGAAAGCAAAACTCATCAGATGGTCTCTATCAGAGCACATGTTTGGAGGGACTCCACTGCCGCGTTTGTGTAGGAGACCTGTTTGGGCTCTGCTACTTCAACTAAGCAACAGCCTCGTACTTCCCAGATAGCCCTCATGTCCTCTATCTGGGTCACGCTAGTCTGGATCTTCAAATTTTGATTCTGAAACATTTATTTTTCTTTCTTTATTAAGTCCTATACCATAATAATTCTGAGTAGTTGTCTTATTTATAGTGTTGTAGGAAATTTTTTTATTTGAAAATACCTTTTAACAAAACAAACTATACATTTTGACAACACTTAAACAAATAAAAAAAGGATGGAAGTGTTTGAACAGTGAGATGCTTTCACTTTCACTAATACATTCCTCTGTAAAGAGACAGCTTCGTGTGGGAATGGTGAGAACTCTGTTAATGTGACAGTTTTAGAAACTTTCAGTATTTTTTTTAACAACAACAACAACAAAAGCACTCTGCTTAGAAACAAAGTGATAGGTTTTCATTTTTCAGTCTTTAGAACATCT